>JAPWLS010001624.1:0-55774 GCA_028551675.1 Tineola bisselliella
GGTCTACGAAGGATATTAATAGTTAATAATTAATCCACGTCTAAATATCTACGTAAGTAAAATAATCCTTGCTTATACTTTGTTTAGCTATGTCACAAGTAATTACTCATTGTGAAACTAAGTATGTATCTACGTATGTAGCATTTAAAATGAATTGCCTACGTTTTCAAATCGGCTAGGTTTCTGAGAAAAATGCCACCAAAAAGAAAATATGACGACAATTATATGCAATCTTTCCGGACTGGGCACAGACCACCAACAGTCCACCTACCACCTAAAAAAAAGACTATAGGAATTACTAAAATACTTACTTGATAAGATCCTAGAAATGTTTTGGCTCATTTGATACGTTTTGATTGGTAGATACCTATTTTAGTCTTCAAGCTCACTGCTGTGCATAGCCCTTACAAATAAAAGCTTGTGACCATAACATATTTTTTTATAAAAACTTGTGGTGTTTTAATTATTATTATAAACAACTATTCTGTTTTCAGAAAAAGGCCACCAAAAGGAAAATATGACAACAATTATATTAAACTGGGCTTTACTTCAGTAGTAATAAATGGGGAAACTAGACCTCAATGCGTGTTATGCGCAACTGTTCTTGCTAATGACGCTCTAAAACCGGCAAAGTTGGAACGTCATTTGAAGACGGTACATCCGAATTTTTGTGATCGTCCGCGAGAATTTTTCGAAGGCAAACTAACAAACCTTAAAAAAATGAAACTGGGTCCCAGTGGAACAAGTTATGCTACATCTGAAAAAACATTATCTGCATCGTTTGAAGTATCAAAGTTGATTGCAAAATCGAAAAAATCATACACAATCGGCGAATCTCTAATAAAGCCTTGTATGCTCAAAATTGCAGAAGAACTTTTAAGTCAGGAAGCTCAAAAGAAAATTCGTGAAATACCACTTTCAAACGACACAGTAAAGTCGCGAATTCAAAAAATGTCGACTGATATTGAAGAACAAGTTATTGACAAGGTAAAAAGTAGTTCTTATTTTGCATTACAATGTGATGAACCTACTGACGTTTCGCAATGTTGCCAATTACTTGTGTATGTTCGATTTTTGGATGAAAATAAAACTTTTAAAGAGGAGTTACTATTGTGCCAAGAACTTGAAACGACGTCGCAAGGTGCAGATGTTATGGATGTAATAAGTCAACATATGGAGAAACATGGACTTATGTGGGAAAAACTTGCGGGGGTTTGTACAGATGGCGCTCCTGCTATGCTTGGTTCTCGATCTGGTCTTGCAGCGTTAATAAAAACCAAAAATCCATCTGCAATCACGACGCACTGTGTTATTCATCGTCAAGCATTGGCAGCCAAAACACTCCCGGAATGCTTTGTTCTGACGATGAAAACAGCAATAAAAGTAGTTAACTTTATTAAAAAGAGTGCACTCAATACTCGTCTCTTCAAGCAACTGTGCTCTGATATGAACTCTGAACACGAAACTCTGCTTTTCCACACGGAAGTACGTTGGCTTTTCAAAGGAAACATGCTGTCGAGGTTGTACGAACTAAGAGAGGAAGTAAAAATATTCTTAACTAATAAGGAAAACAAAGAGCTATTGGATCAGTTTTGTGACTTAGAATTTAAAATTGGTTTTGATTATTTAGTCGATTTTTTTACGCAACTAAATAAATTGAACCTTCAACTGCAAGGTTCAGGAAATTTGCAGTTGCAAGGCATTAGCAATATATTTGCTCATGAAGACAAAATCAGGGCATTTATCGCTAAAATTGAGCTATGGATCAACAAAATCGAAAGCAACAACTTTTCTGCCCTTGATACGCTCAGTAAAATTATTGACGGACAGTGTGCTGAGATTAAACAAAAAATGCAAATGAATATTATACTCCATTTGAAAAACTTAAAAAGTGAATTCATTCGCTACTTTCCTGCCTGGGAGGACAAATGTATTCAGAAACTGATTCGCAATCCTTTCATTATCAACGTTTCTGAGGTGCCTGATGAAATTCAAGAAGAAGTTATTGAAATGCAACACGATAGTAACTTGAAAGATACGTTTGAATCAGGGATTAGTCTTGAAGTTTTTTGGAGTCAAAAGGCTATTTCTGTATCGAAACTTCGAGACATTGCTCTTCGTTACCTCACTTTGTTTTCGACAACATATCTATGCGAGCAGGGGTTCTCGGCACTTTTGATTATTAAAAACAAACACCGAAATCGTTTGGATGCCACTGCCGACATGCGTTTAGCTTTAAGCAGCACTGAACCAAGGATCTCTAAATTAGTAAAAAGTATGCAAGCACAAAAATCTCATTAAAATCTTTCCTAATTTTTTTTATTCATTTTTTATTCTATTAGTTACAATTACATTTTAATGAGGTTTTTGTGCTTGCATTGGCATGTGAATTTACTTTAAAAAATAAACTGGTTTTAGTAGTTTTATACGTTTTTTAATTGTTGATATGTAAACCTACCCTTTATTTACTGAATGAATCCAAATCAATAAACCAACTGGGTGGTCCGCGGCATAACGGAAATTTTGCCAAATGGTCCCCCAGGACTAAAAGGTTAAGAACCACTGTTCTACATCATAGTAGATTTATAAAATATTATTATGACATCCCTACTAATATTATAAATGTGAATGTGAGTTTGTTTGTTACGTTTTCAAGCAACAACTACTTAACCGATCATCATGAAACTTTGTACACGTATTTTTGGAGGTACTAGAAGTAACATAGAATACTTTTTATTTTTAAAAAATATTATTTACTATAGTTTCCAATTGACTATAGTTTCAGCTGTTTGGAATTTTTCTATATTTATTTTTATTTTCGTTTGTCATTTTTATATATGCAGTATAAAACTATTTGAATTTTTGAGGTTAGGAAACATCATTGTATGTAGTAATTTTTAAAAATTGATAATCCCAGCCAAGCAAAAAAACATAGCTATCATATTGATATCTGACACTTATTTAATGACTTGAATGCGAGCGAAGCCGCGGGTAAAAGCTAGTTTGTATATAAGTGGACAATGCCAGTACACAGCAGCTAAATCAAATTGATAATTATGAAATTAATAAATGTATTACGTCTATATTTACTTTATATTTGTATTGACGAGTAAAAGCGCTCTATTGGAATCCAATTAGTAAAAGTAAATAAATAAATTTTAAAAAATGCTATAATAAAATGTAAGACGAATGTGCAGCGCCAAGACAAACCAACACTGGTTTTTGGTGCCAAGGCAACAGTGGGCTTATCACGAATTTTAGTCTGGCTTTCGAACCGAGTTCGCTTCAAGCGATTTGTATGGAAATTTGAGCAGCGCCACCGCGTGCGGATTTGGAACTACAATATTTTAGATACTTTTTGTTTCGAACGTCTCGATCTTTCGTTCATTTGATAGATTGCTGGTTCTCGTTACTCGTTAGTAAAAATTCATGATCTCGATTGCTAACGGATCCGTTTTACTTGTGACAGCTCAATTCGAAAGCTAAGACTAAGACTAAATTCGTGATAAGCCCATAATATTTATTTATGTAACAAGTGTTGTGTTAAATGACACGAAGTTGAAGATTTCAGAGTAAAACACTCGGTTGCAAAGAAGATGTATAATATGTTAAAATGCACACAAGACGATTGAACAGATGGCAAGCTCGGCACGGCACGCTCGCTTGACAGCCTCCATCTGGGAAGCAGTGTTGCCCACATTCCTCGTACAATATTTATTAAAATAGGCAAAGGCTACATTTAAAAATAAACGTTTTATTTATAATTTAGTTTTAAAAAACATACCTTCAAAAGACTTCTCATAACCATCAGGGTTCATGCTTGGCATGAGATGGATTCTGGTTGTATTTAACAGTCTTTGTATTCTCTCGTTGCCAGTATAATATTCTTTGCATAGATACTGAGCAAGTAATAATAATAATTCGCGTCCAACGACCTCGTTGCCATGCATGTTAGCTACATATTTGAATTCGGGTTTACCTGTAAAACGAACGAAATAAGAGTGGTAAGCAGACTGATGATGGCATTAGCGGAACACCCGTTAAGTGATCTAGTCGCGTTTCGGGATCAGCTAGGAAGTGCGCCCTGTTAATTTGGACAGAACTTTTATAGACATAGATGAGTTTAGACGCGTTTACAGACAAGTCTAGATGCCGTTATAAACATATTTTTATACCTCACATTTCAGCAATGGTGTAAGATATTTATTTATTTAGACATACACAAACAAACAGTTAACAAACCAACACATGAAAGTAACAACTACACTAAAGTAGAGAAATTAAAGGAAATTATTTAAAATTATTTTGCTTATAATTCTAGCGGGAGATAATTAGGTCGATGAAGGAAAATAACCTCCACCAACATTCAACAACTGGTCTCGACGCGTTTCGCCACTTCACGTGGCTTCATCAGGATACGTGAAGTGGCGACCTAATGCAGCGGGAATTATAAGCAAAACAATTTAAAATAATTTCCTTTAATATGGATGGAGTAACGCCTGAAATAATTAAATATAGATAAATTAAGCTACGTTTGATAGCATAATAGTTGTGTTAAACATATATCTGAAGAAAGCGTTATACGAATACCAGTCTGCTGCCCAAACATATTACAAGAAAACCAAGTGCAAAATAGACCTGAGCTTCTTTGGCATCAAGTGGAACAAATGAAGATCAGTTACATTTTCGTGTGTCTATGATATCTGTGAGTTGTTTGGATTTCCTACTACATGTACTCTACTTTTTGAATATTACAACATAGCTGAAATGTCGACGCAACCAGTTATGTTTATTAGTACGAATAGACGTGGCTGTAAATTAAAATACACGTTTCTTTACTCTAAAAGAGATACAGTAATATTCCAAAAGGGACAGGAGTACTAAGGATTTTATAAACAAAATATTTCTTCCATAAATATACTAGAAAAAAATTGGTCCACGACCAAGATTAAGCTTAAATATATAAATAGTACAAAAGCATAATAGTAAGATACAAAGATATATAAAACAGCATATAAATTCCTAAATATACAATAAAGATTTAACAAACATTGTAAAAAGACAAATGCTTCATATAAATATTTACTTCTATTAGACTGGGAAATCAATTGACGCAGCCATAACTTTGCCTAGCGTTAATATTTATAAAGTAAACTGTCAAAGTGACATTACGATATTGGCGCCAAAGTACTGGGCTTCGGAATGTTAAAAGTGTTATATTATTAATATTGTAATCATTTAATTCGATATTAACACTTCGTAAAAAGATAAGTACATCTTTAGAATGTCTTATATTAACCGTTTCAAGTAATAAACTAGTTATGTATCCCACCACAAGACTCGCGCGATCTAAGCTTACAATTAAAGAATTTATAGACGAGTTATAAACATATTTTATAACCTCAATATTTCGGTTATGCTGTTAAGTTATTTTTTGAAGTTTCAGCCTACAAAAAGAGGATAGGTCTTATGCCTCTGATGGCGAAATGTAAAGTACAAAAGTATAAAAAAGCATAAAAGAGTTCAGCTTTATCTATAATGAATCTATGACTAGACACATCGGGGGTTCCAACTGCAAATTCCTAATGGACCTAAAAGCGATAACCAGTAATCGATTATGCAACAAAATACAATTTAAAACGCGTTTTAAGATAATTCGTTGAACTATAAATATCTCTTTTTGTTTTATTCTACATTTTAAATAAATCGGTTTACATACTACTAAACATATAAATGCACAAAATCAGAAACCTAATAATCAAAAATAATAACAATAGTAGATTATTCAATTGTTTCCTAGCTTTTGACTGAACTATAGTTCGTTCTTCACAGAATTCAACAGTTTTAGATAGTAGACCATTTACAGACAGATCTAGACGCGTTTATAAATATATTTTATTAGCCACTATTTATTGACTGCAGGTTAATGCTATAATTTACTAAATTTTTCTAGCAGCAATAATATATTTATAAACACATCTAGACTAGTATATAAGTCGAAATTTCTCATCTAAAAATACATTAATTATATAAATTCTTGTGATCGAATTATATCTACAAGTAGATAGTTTATAATCTATGAAATTCAAAAAAGCACATGTTTTTAGATTACGATTAAAAACCTGTATTTTACACTAACCTTAAAACATTCATTATATAGTAATAAAAAACACGACCTCCCAAGAAAAGTGAAAAAATTAGATCTTATTTACCCCATATAATCGATACAGTCTAATCATCGACCCCACCAAATCGCAGGGAATCCCCACGATAAATATAAGCGTTGACATTAGAACCGCTACGTTTAGACCGACGTCTATCGGACAATAACAAGAATATAAAACAAACCACATCTGCCAACTTAATAATACATTTCATGACAATGACACAGAAGTGTTTAATTAAAATTTTTATTCCGTCTAACATATTCTCAGGAGCAGCCGAAGTTATATGACAGAACGTGGACAGGCTCACAGTTAGTACGACCGTTAGTATGTTGAACGCATAAATAATAAATGTACTGGTAATATCATAGTGCAATAGTGTAAATATAACAAGTGCTATAACAAAAGCGACCCCGCCACCGATAAGCCTGTTTTCAGGTGATGTTATATACAGCCTTTCTGAAGGAGCAACCTGGAGATATTCTGTTGAAGGAGTAAAACACTATGGAGCTTACTTATATAATAATTTTAGAAAAACGGATAATGAAACTACATACATTAAAGCTAGTTTCAAGTTTCAAAAAATATATACTTATATATACATAAATAATATAAAAACAGTTTAAAAACGAAATAGTTTTTTTTACATACAGTGTTACCAGTAAAAGCATCGTTTTAATTTCCCGTGTTTTGAGGGTAGTAATATAAAAAAATATTTTTAAAATATATGTTAATACTGTTTAAAATCAGTTCTTTACATATATATTGTTAAATAAAGGAACAAAATATTACATTGTACATACACTTATGAGAAAAACTCACCATCACTGTTTTGCTGGCTATTCCTTTTCAATGTAAAGTTGAGCTGCAAAGCCTCAGATTGTTGTTCTGGCACGTGCACTTTGACAGGCAGATGTGGAGTAAAACTGAAACACCGCATCTAGGGTTACATTTCAAAAATTCAAAGTCTCTATCAGTGGTTCTCAACCTATGGTCCTAAGAAGGCATCTTAAAACTATTTCCGTTATTCTATTAATAAGTATAATTTTAAACGATTTTATTTATAGTTTATTCACGAAGCAGTTGGTGGTCCATGGCAAGACAGGTATTTTGTCAAATCATCTCGCTGCTTTATATTGGGGATAATTTAAAGATAGCTATAGTATACAAAGTGGAACCTCGCATCACAAGCAAAATAAATTGTAAAATAATAGCTCGCTTAACGAACGACGTGGATAGGGGAATCCCCGAATCGTGCGTTAGAACTTTTCGAGCTATTGCTACATCAGTGGGCTTATCACGAATTTTAGTCTGGCTTTCGAACCGAGTTCGCTTCAAGCGATTTGTATGGAAATTTGAGCAGCGCCACCGCGTCTGGATTTGGAACTACAATATTTTAGATACTTTTTGTTAATTTTCGAACGTCTCCATCTTTCGTTCATTTAATAGATTGCTGGTGCTCGTTAGTCGTTAGTAAAAATTCATGATCCCGATTGCTAACGGATCCGTTTTACTTGTGACAGCTCGGTTCGAAAGCCAGACTAAATTCGTGATAAGCCCACAGTTTGTATTTAGAACTCTTTGTTAGCTAGTTAAAATTGTTTCGCATTACGAGTAAGACTCTGGAACGAATTATACTCGTTATGTGAAGTTCAACTATATTACATTAATTAATTCTTACCAAAGTTCATCACAGGTCTTTAACGACGTTGTTTACAATATTCTAAGGTCAACATACGATAATAATTTTATCGATGCAGTAAATTGCAATAAATGTGCACAATAACAACAGATTGATATAGGGGGTCAAATGATAACATTACTGGAGGAATTTAGATTCTTAACGAAGCTAAAAATATTAACAATTATGTATTGGAATTTATATATAAAAATCTGAGGTTATTTGCGATCATGAGCCACTCAATGCACAAATTGACTAACTCTATAAAGTTGAGAAATAATGTACAATATGAATTTTTTAAATTTATATTTATTTTTAGTAATTGGGCTCCAATAAAGCGCTTTTACTCGTCAAAATAAATATTTACTAATTTAATAATTATCAATTTGATTTAGCTGCTGTATTGGCATTGTCTACTAAGGCAGCCATTCTCAAAGTGTGTTCCGCGGAACCCTAGGGCTAAAATACTGCAAAAAATACCTACCAAAGAAATATTATACGGTTACATATAAATATTCCAACTAAATACTACATTGCAATATGATTATTCATAAATACATATAAATCAGTTTTTTATAATTATATTAAGGCTTTTTCCTTCGCCAAAAAGTTTGAGAACCGCTGTACTAAGGAATATAATCTTAATTTTTATGATTAATTTTTCAGCCACCGTAGTTGCAATGCTTTCGAATTGTTATATCAAACTAGTCAACATAGACTTGTCTGTGTTGGTTTCATTCTAAGTAAGTTACGCACCACACTCTGAACTTACCCAGCAGCCATTGCAGTAATATTATATTCACCAGCAGGTAATAATCTCCAATAATCACCATTTATTGCTGTTTTTACAGGATGTTTCACGCTGTCCACTTTTATCAGAACGTCCTGTAGAAGAAATAATATAATAAATAAAAATAATTGCTCATTAGATTCTACCAAGGCTTTGGAAAGGTCTATAAGGAGAAGACCATAAGAAACTTGTGTATATCATATAGCCTGATCTTATTGCAACTGTTTGTGCCTAAACATTTCAGTAGAATATATCAATAAATCAACTAACTAATATAGCCCTCTTTTTTATAGAAACAAATATATGATTAAAGTTAAATCTAAAATAATCCTATACCTAATTAATTGTTTCAGGCGTTACTTTGCGGAAATCCATATTAAATAAAATTATTTAAAATTATTTTGCTTATAATTCCCGCTACATTAGGTCGATGAAGGAAAATAACCTCCACTAACATTCAATAACTTGTCTCGACGCGTTTCGCCACTTCACGTGGCATCATCAGGATGCGTGTGGTCGCTTCAGCTTCGCTTCGACGACTTCTATTATATTATATTATATCTTATTTTCACATACCTTAACAGGCTGTCCATCCTCATCGAAAACAAAACCCTTAACACCGACATGTGTCTGTCCGATAAATCTAAGCAATGACTCCTTATTAAATTTCCAATGATCCACCATTTTGGATGCGCCAGGATATTTGCAGCAGGACAACTCCAGCGTGATTTCGAAGCAGTTAGAGTTCAGATAATTGAAGTCTTGCATTCCACCTGCAGTAAGAAGAAAGGTGTATTCCACCAATGAGATATAAATTAAACATTTTTACATTATAATTAAACACTATCTTAAAAATATCCACCAATGCTATAATTAAAATGATATATAAACATAGTAATGAAAACCCAGCTTTAATAGAAGCTGAAACAACTGGTAACGTCTGCAGGTAGCTCTAATCTAGGTTGACAGCACACAGAATAAAACACACACCTTTAAGTCCATACCAATAAGCTCCATTAGTGACACCGTCTTTGAACTTCTCTGGAGGACAAGCATCACCTTCACGCATCAGTGGATGAGAATCAGCATACACATGTGCCAGCTGTTTGAATAGCACATCATCAGGTGTTTGGCTTTCCTTACAACATTCCGTGCCATTGCTGTAATTCAAATTAAATTTTGTGATCTAACAAAAATCTCTTGGCTGTTTTAGAAAAATAGGGATATAAATATTGGTAATGCTCAGAGATTCCCTAGTGGCAAGTCGCGGAACTAATTAATATTGTCAAATTTGTTCTAATTGGAATGAAAAATATGAAAGTACAAGCATTACCTCCACTTAAGGACCACACGTTAGCTTATTTGATCTGAAATTATTGGAGTTAAAACCATGAAAGAAGGAACAATGGAAAATTTAAACCAAAAAGTAAATACTTACCTATCATCATCATAAGGGTAACTGGCAACAATAGCTCCACCATGTAGATTAGCAGACAGGACAAATTGCTTGCTCAAAATCCATCTAATCATAGCCTGGGTTTCCGGTTGCCGATTACCATAATAATACTGATCGTCTTTCGAAAGTTCCTTGTCGAATTGATCAGGAAAATCGCGATTCAAATCGACGCCCTTCGCATTGTTACGGCCTGTGAAGTCATCGTAACTCTCGCATTTACCTTCCTGCAATGTTTTTTTTTGTTATTAGCCAATAGAAGGTGATTTATGGCATTTTGAAATTGTTCCTTAAAATTCCTCCTATGCTGACTTATATACATAACCCAACCCGGGACTTCTGCTTAAGAGGCAGTCAGTAGTTAGTACTGTTTCATTTCATGTGACAAATTGCTACTGCAAAGACATTGACACTAATATTTTTTAAAGTACATTAGCAAATCCAAGTGTTCCAATTGGAAACTGCAGATGATGTA
This sequence comes from Tineola bisselliella, assembly GCA_028551675.1. Lineage (NCBI taxonomy): Eukaryota > Metazoa > Arthropoda > Insecta > Lepidoptera > Tineidae > Tineola > Tineola bisselliella. The sequence continues at coordinate 10,564 of JAPWLS010001624.1, forward strand.
AAAGAATAGAATAAAACTGAGTTTATTAATGGCTTGAGAGATGTCTAATGAAGACAATTGTACTAATGTCGAGTTTTCAGGTAACAACCTAACAAGAAATTATCTAATTTTAATATCTAAACCCTCAAATAAAAAAAAACATTACAATAAAACGTAACTTATTATTATTCCAAATAATTTATTCACTTTAATAATTGGGCTCCAATAGAATCCTTTTATTCGTCAATACAAATATAAATGAAATGAATTTATTAATTATCTGTATACTGGCATTGACCACTTACATACTAATGTCATAATAATATATAATAAATCTACTATGATGTAGAAGAATAGCTGCTGTATAGGGGCATTGTCATCCTATTATATACCTAAGGGTAAACATAAAATGATCGGTTATGTCCATGCTTTTGTTACTACATTTCTATATAATAATGATTAAGCCATTGTTATTAAATTCCATTGTCCTATGCGTTAAACTAAAATCATTAAAAAAAAAAGAATAGGAAATGGTTTCAATTATTCACACCTGTTTGACCTTGATTGGGAATTTATTTAAACATGAGGTAAATGTCGAGTTTATTTTTAATTGTATTATTTAAAGTAATAGTTTTATGTAATACTAGTTGTTGCCAGCGACTTCGTTCGCGTAATAATGAAGATATAAAGCACTATGAATTTTAACATGAAAAAGTAGTTATTGAGATATAACTATAATAGTTAGACATATGGTGTCACTGATTTTTTTGTAGATATTGATGTCCTCTATAAAACTGTAGCACATCACTTTGCTCTATTGTTAATAACGTCCGCAGCTTACGCAATATAATGAATTTTCACACTTTGGGTTACATTATTGAAGTTTTCATACGGATCCCTAACGTTTTTGAAAATATTCTATAGCCTATGTCCATCAGAGATGATGTAGGATTCTAATGGTAAAAGATTTTTTCAAATTGGTCCAATAGTTTCGAAGCCTATTCAATACATACAATCAAATGTTTCTTCTTAATCGATTTTTTATTCTCTCTATTTAACGACAACTCTCAATAACGCCGTAACATGTCGCTATATATAGTTTATGTTGTAATTTATTGTTAAAATAGTTGAATCTTACTAACTCATAGTAACTGTAAATTTATTCACTAACATAATTTTATTGAAAGTCATCACGAAAGTTTTGCAGCCATTTGCAGCGCAACAAGACTTGTTTTACATCATTATCATATCAAATTGGAAACTTACCTGACTAGCTTCGAAACCATCAGGATTTAACGATGGCATTAGGTAAATATCTGTGTTATTAACCAACTTCGTGACTCTATCCACTTTTCCATAATTTAACAACAAATATTGAGCTAAATAAATAAGAAGTTGACGACCCACTGATTCATCACCATGCATGTTAGCCACATATTTAAATGCAGGTCTTCCCGGATGAATTTGAGAGATATCTCGTGTAATACGAAGAACTAAAAGGTCTCTGTGTTCAACCGACTTCCCTATACTAAGCACTTTCGCTAAACCCGGATACTCTATTTCCAGTTTTGTAAAAAGACTCCTCAACTCTATGTATTTCGTATATTTTAACGGACTCAAAAACGATTCATCTTCTTCGATACTCCGAGGCGATATAGCAGGCAAAAATGTAAACAAAACAAAAAAAGAGATATAGCGGTACATCTCCATAATTACAAGTGATTTAGTTTACAAATTATCATATGGTACACTGAACGAGGGTATTCCTCCAAATTGATTAATTAAACAATAATAAAAACACGTCTGAAGGTCATCACATGGCGGCAGACGCGCGGACAAAAGTAAACTGATGCGATAAGTAAAATAAACTAATATTATGCATTAATTCTTATCTGCAAAAGTGACGACACGACACAAAGGTTGCTCATTCCGACTGATTTGACACTTTTGACAGATACAACATTTGTCTCTGGCTTATTTTTTAGATAAAACAGTATTCTTAACTGGGTTCGATCCATTTGCCTTAGAATGGAAAAAGACGATATTCTTAAAAATAAAGTTTGTCCATTATTTTGTGTTCGTATCGCGGGTCACAGGATTTTTCATTGAAACTTTTTATATTTATAGAAAACTGGTCATTATAATCAGCGGTATTTCGCCACAATGAATCTTAAACATTGTGTTAATTGCGGCAGAGAACGCTAAAAAGTGCGTAGTGAGACAAACGGACTGTTATATTTGTAATGGAAAGAAGTAGGTACGATTTTTCCGACATGGGAAGAAAAGCCGGCGATATCTTGAGGCGAATCAACAGGTTCGCAGATGGACCTTTAACGAGAAAAAAACTGGTTCTATTAGTATTGATTATATTATTTTTACTACTATATGTTGGACCAGGCTTGAAGCAATGGTTACTTGGTAGTGACACCACACCAATAACTCATTTAAGTTCGTGTCATAGAACATTTCTGAGTCCTTTTGAGGAGAATATAAGAGATTATGATGCTTATATGAGGCAAGAAAATGCTGCTGTTTTATCAACATTAAGTAATAATTATGTGCCTTATGTAGGTAATGGTTATTTAGGTTTAATATTAGAGCATGATGCACATTTGAATATTAAATATGGCAGGTCGTTGTCTTTACCGCTAATGTACCATCCATTGAACATCATAGAAGACTACGAAATGAAAGAATTTACCGTAGTTGAATACAAAAAAGGCATTGTACACCGATTTCAATGTAGCAATCATTATCTACAAGTATCTTATCAGTATTATGCACACAGAACCATTCCATCATTATTTGTACAAGAAATTTGGGTTAGTAACCTTTCTAATGAGGCTCAACACTTTAAATTCACCACTCCCAGGGTCTCCGATTGGCCGACAGCCGTGAAACAAACGATAAAGCTGCACCAAGGAGTTAATAACAAAGAGTATGAAGTTATTACCGGTATGATAAATATTCCAGGTTCGGATGATGTTATTGCAGCTTCTGTTGTGGCAAGAAAGCTGGATAGCCAAGTAACAGTTGGTGGTAAGGATGGCTTAGAAATTCTCGCTTTAACAACTGTACAATACAGCCAACCAATTAGTAAGGAGGAATACGCCAAACACAAAGATATTGTAGAGAAGAAAGCTATAGAACAAATGGAAAAGGTAATAGCATTGACGGGAGAAAGAGCTGCAGTTAAAATGTTAAAGGATAATCATGCAAGAGTATGGAACGGGTTATGGTCTCCAGGATTCTCTATAAGTGACTCGAAAGCTCAGGGAGTAGTGAATGGAGACAAAATAAATGCCACAATTTATGCGATCTTATCTCAGGTTCGGAGTTTTGAACATGAAGAGCATATTAAAGAGCAAACCAAACTTGATATTTTACGTACTTTGTCATATTCCGAAGGTTGTTATGAGGGACATTCGACTTTAGATGCAGATAATTTATGGAAACCACTGAATAATTTGGAGAATATTAACGCAGTTGCCAGTAAATGGTTGCTTACTCTAGAGAAGCAGGGCTGTCACATTCTCCTTAAAGCTGGAGCCAGCGGTGTAAGCCAAGCTGTTATTTTAAGCTTGGGAAGTTTACGTTTTAGCAACCAGCATTTGGAGTACAATATACATCCGTCAAAACTTCATAGAGATTTTGTTTTCCGTAGAATAAACTACGGAAACATGACACATGTAAATATAAGTGTAATCCTTCAAGAAGATAATAAAGCAGCTATTTTTGTTGCTTTGGATCGTTCGGATAAGGCGTACTACGCTTGTGATGCCGGTTGTTTAGACGACCCTGTGAAATTAGGGCCTTATAAGAAGTACTTTCCTGTCAAACTAACAGAGCCTTTGACAGCTATTTTGTATATAACTGCTGACAAACAGCATATGGAGGACTTGAGGCATGCTATACATGTTAAAGAAGTAGTTGAAGCTCCGGCGCATGAAAATCACGTGATAGCTCTGCATAAACACGGCCATAGTCTGGGCGGCCTAAACCCATTGTTCTGGATGTCGGTTATTATTTTAATAGTTTTGTTCCATCTATTCCTATGTAGAATTATAATGAATGAATTCTGTGATGGTACAAATAATTATCGAAGGCTTTATTCTAAGCATTGATTTCAGACTATCACATTTATTTTGATTCGAATTCCAATGACCCGAGTTAAAAATACCCTTTGAGTTATCTCAGTAAAAAATATTTAATATTTCAGCTGGTAACGCTGTGTTTGTTTTGTTGATTATTTCCATTTTAAGGCAAAAAATATAATTTGAGATGTAGTCATAGCCATATAACACTTTTGGATTATCTATAACTGTGCATGTTAAATTATTCAACTTGTTGCTCCTGGCTTATAATTTAGTTTTAAAAATTAATTTTTGAATGGAATGTTGCAGTTAAAAGTTAACCCCAGTACAAATAATAAAAACGAAAAACTATTTATGAGAAAGCTATGAAATGTAGCTCTTTCTAAATTCAAAATCAAGATCTTTAAATGCTTCTATTTATAGCTAGATTTTCACTGATTCGTCGAGATTTAAAAGGTTTTTTCGCGCCATTAAAATTAATTCATTTGTTCGATCATATATTAATGTAGATATATATTTATATAATTATGGTTTATACTAAACCCATGGTGGTGCTAATACGTAGGTGCCACCATGGAAGTGAAGTGTTTGTAAATAGTGTTGTATTTGAAATGTATATTTTTAATAATAAAATATACACATCGAAGTTTATATTTATTTTCCTATACCTATTTCACTGCACTGTAAAAGCAAAATTGAATTATTGTAAAAATTGTAATCTTCAAATGGACAAAACGACTGGAAGAAACAATCATTAGAAAGGGATAACTGTATTATTGTGGAAGTTGAGGCAAGTGTGAAAGGGATGCAGATATCTCCTTTGCCATTTACGACCTTTCCATCGGTTATATAGTTAATAAATAAAATTGTATCCACTTAAAAAACGCCGTATGTACGAAAATGAAACAAAAATAAAATTGTATAAATATATTTATTTTCAAAAATATGGCTTTACAAATATCATTTGATACGGCCATTCGAGAGATATACGTTTTGTACCAGATTATTTACTATAGCTTTAGCATTAAGATCTCAAAAAGTGCTGTATCTCTTATAAACCGTTACGTACAAATAACACACGTTTAACTCTCTCGTTAAAGGGAATATTAAGGAAGAACTATGTTATGAATAATCATTAATTTCACAATATAGAAACACAACGTGGTAAATCCCCGCGTTATATGAGACAAAACACGTGTTAAACGAAGAGTTAAAACGCGTTATAAGAGTACCGTGCTATAGGAGTGGTCACTGTATCTTTTTTAATACAAAAATATTATTACAAAATTCAATATATAAAAAGTGAAAAAAAACCTAGCTTCCTTTTAACCGGACTCCATATAAGCTCAGTATCAAAATATATCACTAGTTTACTTTATAAAGGTAGACGTGATCATTTCACATATTAAAATATAAGGCAAATAATTTACAAATTAAAAAAAAAACTGAATAATCTCGTAAAAACAACGCGAAGAAAAATACACTTTATTCAGAAACGGTCTTTAAAAAAATACATTTAGAAAAAAAAAAGTTACTTACAAAATAAACATTGATTTTATTTCTCTTAAATTTACGTCATATTGTTCTACGACTGTCGCGTCAGGGCTGGTCACACCAAGCCTCTTTTACTGGTATTAAAATTACTAACAGTGCGTTATAAATTTTAAAGCTAGAATATAAAATAAGGCACAATCTTAAAATCTTATATTTAACACCCGCTTCGAGTATAAGGCGTTCATAGAAGGCCAGGAATTTGAAGCCTTTAGGACCAACAATGGCGAGGCTTCAGTGGAGCGAGCCTAACCAGTCCCAAGATATAAAAAAATATATATATTATAAAAAATATGTTTCTAACTAATTTCTTTACGTAGAGACTCTCCGTGTCATGTTTTGTTAATATCATTATCTGTAAATAAAATAAATCGTTTAGAATAATAATAAAACATGCAGCACCTAGACCTGAAACAGATTATTAACTAACCATTACACTATAGATACCGCCAAAATAATATACACAAGTGAAATATATAACAAATAGACACATTTGTAAGTAATTATTAACTTCAACAAGACAATACTTAAAAACTGACTCAAATCAGCTTCCTAGGGTGTTTGAGAAAGCACCTACAGAACTCTACCACTCTTTACCACAACGCTTTTACATACTCATAATTTGACTTGAGTAAAAAAAAAAACAATTAGCAACTTGACTCAAGTCTAGACTGAATTATCTATGATCAAAGGAAATTATTTTGCTTATAACTCCCGGTACATTAGGTCGATGAAGGAAAATAACCTCCACCAACATTCAATAACTTGTCTCGATGCGTTTCGCCACTTCACGCATCCTGATGATATCACGTGAAGTGACGAAACGCATCGAGACATGTTATTGAATGTTGGTGGAGGTTATTTTCCTTCATCGACCTAATGTAGCGGGAGTTATAAGCAAAATAATTTTAAATAATTTCCTTTAATATGGATTTCCGCAAAGTAACGCCTGAAACAATGAATTATATTACCTATGACCCACTCACCTATCTCATAACTCCTCATAAAACGCTACCCTAGTCTTCGTAGATCCCTGCTTTAATCTCTTCAGTGTTGAATATTTATTATCACCAGCCTTCGCTTGTGCCTCGTGCAGTCTATCCAATGTGGCCAGCTGCGAGTCCTCCACTCGGAGCACGGAGAACTCGCAACGCAGCTCATCCAATTGTTGTTGTAAATGTTTGGATTTTGCTAAATATTCCACCCTGAAATCAATATTTTTAATAACTGATAATGCTCATTGGGATCAGCTTAGAAATAGAGTTGTCTCCACTCAAGAACACTGAAAACTAAAAGGCTGATCAAAACTGTAACCTACACACAGGTATTAATGTCATATACCAGTGATTCTCAAATGATTCTAATGAGAATAAGACTTATGTGAAATAATATTGCGGATTAAAATGGATTAAAAATATAATTATCACAATGCATTGTGGCAATAAAACGAACAGAAAAAAACAAGAAAGATGACACTGACAGAATAAACGTTAAAACCCCCAAATCTTCTTAAATAGGTATTTTCGGTCTGTAGAATCGACAATATGATTTAAAAAAATTAGAAACTTATTTTTTTCTTTATTTGCCGTCAAATTTTGAAATCGTTAAAAGTGTACCACAACAAAAAAAAAAAGTTTGAGAATCACTCTCATATACCTTCACCAGCATCTTTCCGCTAACATTAGCAATTAATAATAAGTTTCAAGCTCACCGTTCTTTTTCAATTTCAAGGGACAACCTCTGTATATGTTGATCAGAATCATCAGAAACAAATTGGTATGAGTTAATATCGTCCCCATTTGTCGATGATCCATTCTCGATTGGATCAGTGCCGAGATCAGCTGGTAAAGAACATGTGGAGGGATATAGGTTCGGTGGTCCTGTCGATGACTGAAACAACATAATATCGAAACATGAAAAAACGAGTCTTAGTTAACACTAGATTTACCAAGCCAGTCAAAATGACTGGTCTTGCAAGATCAAATTAAAATTCCTACTGTGTGTAACATTTTCTTTAATTCTTCTAATATTCTTTAATCTATAACTGAAGAATTATTTTTATGAATTTTATACTTTTTTGGTTTTGGTAGAAATAAGTATATTAAAGCTGGTAAATCTAGTGTTAATTCTCATTTGTATAATACATTTTGTTTTACCACTCAAAAAAGATACAAGCAATACATACAGGTGGCAGTGATCCAGTCGACGTTCTATTAAGGAAATTGACTAGTTTCTCTTTAGCCTGTTTCTCGGCAACTCTGGCTTGGAGCAACTCCACCTGGAATACAATTTTAACATCTATAAATGCTGCTTACCATATATAATAGGGATAACCAAGCTCCTTGATAATCCGAGCTATTTTTTAAAAATTTCAAATATTTTGTGATCGGCAATTAACACTAGGTTTACGGGACGCGTCAATTTGACGCATTTTGATTTTTATCAGAGAATCGCCAAAAACTTTAAAAACTTTCATAATTAGAATCACATACCTATATATATTTTTTTCAAATTAAAGCATAAATTACACGTGTGTATGTATTCGTTCATGCGCCAAATTGATGCGTTTTAGTATAAATAGGCATATAGAAAATGTCCGTAAACCTAGTGTTAAATACGTATTTAAAAGATAAACAAAAAAGATATTTAAAAAACGTTACAATTAATCTTTTATATTTGTTGTCAGTAATTTAAAATACATTTTGAAACACATACGGAACGATAATATTTTTTTACAAAAATGAAAAGGGAACTCGGGTACATTTATCGAGAGCCACAAATAATCCTCCAAAGAGCCGCAGGTTAGCCCCCCCTCTATATAACAACATCTTTTTCGCACAACTTAAGCGTGAGTGATAGGTCAATCTAGTTACCTTGATAACCAAGATCTTACTCTCAAATCAAAGACAAAATATACCTTTAATCTCTCAGCTTCAGCGGCTCTCTTCTCCGATTCCTCAACAAGTCTAGCCGTAAGAAACTCAGCTTCTCTAGTTTTCCTTTCTAAATGAACCTGTAAATTACGTTATCATTAATACTTGTTTTATATACGAGTATATTTAGGAATATAGTCTATGGCAGTGTTTCCCAACCTTTTTTAAACTAAAATTCTTACACCCGTCCAATATGTAACCAAACACCCAGTTGATATTTTGGTCTCGTCAAGCGAAATTATACCTAATAATTATTTACCGCAATTATTTAAGAATTTCCTTTTTTCGTTAAATTTGGCACCGAAATCTAGCATTGCATTTAAATGGGCCAGAGCGAAAAGGGTTAAACTCGTTTCGAGTCCATTTTCGAATTGCCCCCCTTAATCAAATTCCCCACTGGTCTATGGTGTTAATGTCTATTATACATAAACGTCGTACAGCTCGATAATCCACAGACCCATTGAAAAGCACTTTAAATGATTGAACTATAATACTTTCACAATTTTGAGTTTATCTTCAATACTATTGACCTTACACTGTCTATGACTTCCATATATATATACATATATATGGAAGCATACGACCACACTCCGCCTGGTGTTAAGCTAGAGTGCGGTCCATGAGCATAGACAACTGTTACCACAGACAGATGTCCGCGCGCAACAGTCGACTTCACTATGCCGACGAGGAGACGAATATGCTCTGTCCAAATCAACAGGGCACACTCCTCTCATTATCCCGGCTACTTCCGAGCTAATCCCATAAAACATATAAAACAATAATTTCAACATACCTTTTCCTCTTCCGTTTTAATATTATATAACCTTAACCGCGCGTTCTCTCTCTCAGCGTCGATTGCCTTCTGGGACAAGAGAGACGCCTCCTCTTCAGCCACTCTACCTTTTTCCGCTAACAATTCAGCTGTTTCTTCGGACCTACGCTGTAAATACACATATTATATAGTGGTCAGTCATGTGACTGCACTCCAATCCAACTGATGTTAAGCTAGATGTAGTCCATAAATTTACAGTACATCAAAGTACTTCACATGTCCTATATTATAGACAAGACATATAATTTAAATTAGAACCAGGACAAGGACAACAAAAACATGTAACACTGTAATATATCTCATCCTCGTCGTCAATTTCAAGATATGCACATAGATGTATGTAAGTAATCAAAATACCAAATGCATCCAAACTCTTTAATGGTTAGCAGCAAACTGAGAACTACCCTCAATATGTTTATTAATTATTTAAGACCCAAACAATAATTTCTTTTTCTACTATAGTTAATACTATATTTGTTTCAACCGAGAATCTAACTCGAAAACGTGTTATGTACTAGAGCTTTGTTATACAATTTGTAGTAACTCCACTAAAAACCACTAGATGTCGTTGTTCAGACATGCAACACGTTAACAACATGTTAGTAAATATAAATTGTTTCAATTACTAAATTTTCATACACTCACCAAAGCCTCATTAGCTAATCTTATTTCCTCTTGATACTGCAACAATCTCTGTTCCATCGTAGCTCTCTCCCTCTCGGCCGCTTCACGCAGTTGCTTCTCGCGAGCCAACTTATTGCGTTCTATTTGTCGTCTCTACAAATTTTTATATCTTCATTATTAATAGCTGTTGCCAGCGACTTCATTCGCTTAGTAATGAAGATATAAAGTACTATGAAGTTTAAATTTTAACTTGAAAAAGTAGTTATTGTGAGATAACTGTAATAGTTAGACATATGGTATCGCAGACTTTTTTTGTAGATATTGATGTCCTCTATGAAACTGTAGTACATCACTTTGCTCTATTGTCAATAATTTCCGCAGCGTACGCAATATAATGATTTTTTTGTATTTTTTTCACATTTTGAGTTACAAATTATTGAAATTTCACAAACAACGCAATTACCTGTTTCTCTTCCTTCGCCTGCGCTTTCATTTGCTGCACCTCCATCGTGTCTGGCTTTCTTCGCCTCATATACAAATCATGGTTACCAATGCACAAGTCTAAAATCTGCAAATAAGTTTAATAAACAAATGAGAATACAAAATCTTTGGACTACATCGGAAGTTCCCAAACTTATTTCGTCTAACGCCCACTCTGAAAATTAGTTATTTTGTAGCCTTTATTACCTTAAGGGCCTCAATAACATTTAGAGTTTAATTAAACCCTTACCGCCCCCCTCCAGACCTCCAGCACCCACAAGGGGGTGTTATAGCCCACTTTGGGAAAGACTGGGCTACATGAACGAACATCCGCGAAGTGACCTAATCATGTTTTGAGATCAGCGGATATACCGGCTTAATGAGAATGGTACAAATTCTTCTCTTTAAGCCGATTAACATCAGACCAAAGGTGGCTCATCCTAAAGAACGCTGGTGCAGTGCACTCCCACGAAAATTACAGAAGTAATCTATATTTCTTCATAATACATACTATCCTTACATTACATTCATTCTATTCTACTATGCCTATACAATAGTATATTATATTACCTATATCTACGCCGCTGTAATATAAGTTATATATATATATATATATATATGTGGGATCAAGGGTGAAACGGAACGTAGGTGAATGAGAGACGAAAGATATTTTAATTATTAAAAGACGTTATTGAACTCGAAGCTGTATTTATATATATATATAATATATTAAATTCTTTTAATCTGGCTTATTATTCTAAATTATAGCCTCTAAACACGTAACATAATAATAGTAATAATAAGAAAAAAAAGCACAACTTACTAATTTATTCATGCCCTTAGGAGAGAAAAATATAAAATTATTTGCATTCTTGTCGACAAATTTAATAATAAATTTTTTATCATCAAACGATATATGTTTTATTTCTGACCACGGAAATGTTGTTTTTGGTGTTAATTTATTATCCTTCTCGTAAATGTTTAGTCCTAAGGCCGTCACTCCTAGATAGAGATTTGTATCCTTTTTATTCTGAAACAAACATAAGTATATAAAAAATCCAGCTTAGTACTTCCACGAAGATCCCATTCTAGCTTAACATCAGGCGGGATGCAGTCATATGCCAGGCTACATCAATTCATCTTTTCAGTCCCATAGTAAGTTATGTTTCAATAGCCTTTTGGTCCTATTACAAAACGCCTATCTTCTTTTATTATTGCTTTCAAATATCACATGAAGACAATTCTGCCAATGTTGAGTATTCAGGTAACAAGAAATTACAATTATTATTTTTAATTTGGGGCTTTTATCTGTCTAGACATATCAGCCCCATAGTGCCTTACCTGAATCTAAAAAACTTAAAATTGTGCCTGAACCATCTTGAATCTACGAAAACAAAATTAAAGGAGATCAGTAGACTCAGTGCAAAATTTTAATATACACGCAAACACACACAAAAAGCAAATACTCCCCTAAACTATTTTAACACTGGCAACATTTACCTTAACAATTTTATGTTAAGCTAGTGTGGTCTACGATCATCGACAACTGCCACCATAGACTAACGCCATATTTACAAAATAAATTATGAATACTAACATTAATTTCAAAATAATTAACTCCATACATGTCGAGGTCTTGTGCTATTTTCAAATAATCCATTTCCGCCTCGTCACGCGACATGCCTTTGTGATCTGCATACCTAAAACAAATTTCATAGACCGTCGTTAATGTAAGAAGTTACGTCATCTCAAGCCAGCACAGTGGCTCAACTACCCGCAAACATTATTTGTCTATGGTACTAGTTGTTGCCGCTCATAGACCACACTCTAGCCTTATACCAAGTAGGGATGAGCGATATTAATGAAATATCGATATTAATATCGGCGACTCAGTATCGATATTTCGGTATTATTGACCACAAAATATCAATATTTTATAATATCGATGTTTTATTAACACTTTTAAGGCATGCTAGTATAAATGCACTTTTATAACGTCTATTATATGTAAAATAATTTCCCATTACTTAAAATATTTAATTTTCGTTGAAAATTTCGATATTTGCTAGTTGTGATTGATATTGTTTACTGATATCGATATTTCACCTATATCGATAAACATTGCTCATCCCTAATACTAGGTTACTTTAAAATACACAAAGGTCTTAGGCTCAATTCCAAACAGAAACAATTTTTTTTTAACATATTATAAATTGAATGTATTTTTTAAATGTATTTGTTTTTTTTTCCTAACACCTGTAGCAATAATTCTTTAGGAAAGCACACTTACCAGACTTTAATCCTGTCCTCCCACATTTCCGGTGTCATCTGATACTGATCGATCACCCGTTGAGGCAGCAAGTTCTCCGTGAACAACATGCCAGGTTTATACACACTCTCATCATAGTCACCGTACTGGAAAACAAAAGTGAATAACAATCATCTTTAAATATGCTTTAATTATCTAATTTATATACACATATATATTTTGATATTATATGTAAATATATATGTATATACTCTGTTATTATGTATTTTGTTTATATTGTATATTTATCTCCTAAAGGTTAGCTAGTAAGGAAATAGCATTAATCTCACCATTATATCTAATGATTAAATGAACTTACCTGTACGTGAAGTTCTATCACAATTATATAATAGTTTTCATCCGAAGAGAATGGCATAAGACGATGGCAATCTCTTCAGATGAAAACTTAAGTATAATATTTTATAAATGTAATAATAATAATTGTTGAAGTGATTATTATTAGAAAGCACATATAAAAACATTATACAATGGCAAAATTAATGTCATTAAGCATTTTTTTAGCAACTGACTACTATGTCATTGAAAATGTGTGGTAGAAGTGTTCTTAGTATTTGTATTGAAGTAGTGATCACATTGGCGTTCAGCTAAATACTAGGGCTAAAATACTGCAAAAAATACCTACCAAAGGGAGATTATAAGGTTACATCTAAATATTCCAACTAAATATTACGTAATATTACATTGCAATATGATTATTCATAAATACATATAAATCAGTTTTTTATAATTATATTAAGGCTTTTTCCTTCACCAAAAAAGTTTGAGAACCGCTGCATTATATAGACTGAATAAAATAAAAAATGTCCAACCTTAGCTTGCACGGCATAACTAGCCAACAAAACAGAAGCCTCTGGAGGACAGTATACATCCATACTAAGTATAGCCTGTTTCACTTGCAGATACAACAAATGCTGTGTCACCTCTTGTATTAGTTCCTCGGAAACATCTTCTGGATACAACTTGCATAGTAACATAAAGGGCGTGTGAGGCGCCTGAGAGACACATTGCTCTTGTACTGAAATTGTTTAGTTAATTTAAAGACTTTTATCAGTTTGTTTCGAGCTTTACAATCAACAACCTCTATGACTGTAAGCTTTCATAACATCAGATTAAAATAATTAGTGAAAATAAGTCTAAATTGCTTTTTTATAGTAGGTTTGTATGCGACCACAAACTGCTTAAATGCAGATTAACAGAAGACAACTGTTACAACAATCACCCCCACTATGCCTGTTCGAGGAGCGAAATATGCTCCCTCTAGATTGACAGTTGCCTCCAAACTGTTTCCGAAAGTCACTTTACGAGTGGTATGCTTGAAAGTGATGATACTACCCCGAAATGACATAATAATAATAACAAATAATTGCTTTAAAAACATAATAATAACAATGCTGACACAAATTAATTCATAGGAAAGAGATTTAGAGCAATTGGCGATCTTATCACTAAAAGTAATTTCTTCCAGATAACCAATTGTCATAGAAGACATGCTAGGCTAATAATCATTATCAGTCTGTCTACCACTCTTTGTATGTGTAATATCTGCTCTTTCTATACTTATATCACTGGCTCGCCTACACAGTCACAGCCTCCTGGACGTCCACGTATGTCACACGTGACTGTCGTACCAACGCACCGGTTGCCCGAGACAGTGTTGCATGTATTAATATACATACACTACGGTATGCACTAAGTGATATAATACAATAATGTATACCTCTTTTGTCCAATTTCAACCAACTAATAAATCCCTTAGTGTCTTCAAATTGTAAACCAAAGAACCATGTTTCTCTTAGCCCAATAGTTCTGCACACTAAATCAAACAGCTCCCTACCAGAGGCTTTCCACTGAAAAATAAATAGTATAGCTATCACACTACTTGAACAACAGTTTGAACAATAGATTTCATTATATTTCAATCACTAGATTCAATTGATCCAAAAAATGATTTCAAACAGTAAGTGTATTTCAATTTTCCCTCCAAATTTCAAATTTTAACAAAAATACTGATACAAAATGTGATGAAATATTTTTTGTTTAGAATTCAATTGTTTTATGTGATAACACAAAATCTTGATACGCTTAAACATGCAGAATGGAATGTAGAGGTCACCAGGCTAAATTTATAATAATAATCGACAATTAACGTAATTAACAACTGCATAAACCAAAATGTTTAGTTAAGATAAAATTGTTTGAGTCCCTATAATGAAGAAATGATTCATGGAGCAAGAATTTTGCGGTAATTTGTGCTAAGTACTAAATAATATGATCATTGTATGAACACCGCTCACCTCAAGGTTAAACGCAAGCTCCGCATCAAGAGTACACACTTTAACAGGAAATACTTTCGCAGCTTTCTTCCTTTTAAACGGAGACATCGCTTCTTATCATTACAAACAAACGCGCTGAGAAAATTACTATACGAACATAAATCACAATGGGTTATCAAACTACGTACGATATTGGTACAAGTTTACGTAATGTGCAGCGGAACGAAATAGGAATGCACGTAATTTAAGATTGCGTACTATTTCCAGATTGTATTATTTACAAACATAATGAACGTCAATGAAACAAACTGCAATTTACTGAATGGATGAAAAAAATACACCGAATTGTGACGTTTCGTTATCGCATTTTTTATAATCGATTATGACGGTCAAGTGCGTAGGCTTAGTATTGGTGTAACGAAACGTATAGTAACAATTAGTCCTTAAAATAATTTATGCAGTTATTTATCGTCGCTAAACAGGCAAATAAAATCAAAGGAAATAATATAATTTAAGTTTTATTTTAAACTAATTACTTACTGTGATATTTATTTTCACTTGTCTCTAACACATTATAAATGTTAAGTCTGTATGAGCTTGATTCCTTTGCCTGATAGTGAAATTAAAAAAATATCAGTCAGATCAATTTCCACGTGCGGTGCCGGATTTTCAGTGGTGTATGTAAATATATACAAAAATGGGAAAATTTAGATCTAAAATAAAAGGCAAAACAAAAGGAAAGAGATGGGGAAAAGGTCAATCATCAACTTCGAATCCGAAGACGCAGAAATACAGAGAAATTGCGAGATCACGATTTTTTCAAGAGAATTTAGGTGAATAATACCAGATTATTACTTTGTTTTGCACATATAGTTGTGTAATATCATTGTTTATACTTTATATTATTAGAAAACACCGGTCTAACGAAGGAGGCTGTTTCTAAGCACACTGCGATCACAACATATGGGCATAAATCTTCAAAATTTGGTACAAAGTCTGAGAATGCATTTTCCATCGCTAAATCTATGGAAAATATGTCAATGGGATCTGGTGACGACAATGCAGGATCCCAATCTTCACTTTCACAAGGTGGAACATTCAAAACATTTCAAACTTTTGCATCTGATTGGACACAATGTACTAATATCAGTTTTAATAAGTAAGTCCCTTTTTATGTGTTTGTATTGGTATAAAAAAAATTACAGATCATTAATAGTCTATAATTACACTGGTTACCACTGAGGTGTAACATAAATCCCCTTTTGGGACATCTTTGAAAGTAACTCCTATATAGTGTAATGTAGTCTTATGTTTTTGTGAATATGAGCTACATTGATAGACTTACTATGATAGACTTACTATGACGTATATTTGGGTCTTGCTATCATAATGATGATATTCCGGCCTTTGATCTATGGTAACAGTTGTTTTCGCTCAAGCAACTCATATTTAACATCACTTAGCTTTTCCGTTTAGCTCAATTTTAGGCAAAGTATGTTTTTTGTCTTTTGCAGATTACTAAACAGGTTTGATCACAAAAACTTAGTGCACAAGGAGATGTTGGCAATCCTGGCGGCCGTCACTGAAGTCATAAAAGAAAAAGGCGGAAAGGAGTCTATCACTGAATATTATGCAGCTTTAGTAAGTATTTGATATTAATAACAATAATTTATTAATATATAGTACTTTAATATTTACAGAGAGATTTCGAATGAATGCCAGGTACAGGTTTAGCTGAACTGTGCAGGAATTCTTTTTTTTTTGTGCCAATTTTAAATAACAAGACAAGCTATAATGGCGGTCTTACTTAATATTGAGCTGATTTAAACCTAACCTAATCTTTTCGTTATATATACAGTCTTGGGGACCTCAACCAACGCTAAGTAGTTTTCCACTTTTGAGGAATTTCCGACGTTTCAAACGTGATAATTTGTATATCTGGTATAAAATTACGTTTTTTGAAACTATATCCAGACTTAAAAAAGAAGAAAAATCCTGCTCAGTTCTGCTAAATCCAACCTGAATGACACTAGTTACAAACTTTTGCTCTTGCCACATCTCACTGCTACCATTAGAATGTAAAGCTTTTAAATAAAAGCTATGGTATTCATTAACTTTCAGATGCAAACACTAAAAGCTACAGAAAATGAAGAAGGCATAACAGCCACTTTGACTCTGCTATCGATGGGTATGAAGTCGGTTCCGCAAGCAGTACTACGAAATCAATTCTCCGATTCAGCGACTACATTTACGGAGATTCTGGAAAAGTATTTTTCATCCGAAAACGGTACTTTGTTGAGGAGTGCTATAGGTTGTCTTTCAGTTCTGTTGAAAGCACAGGAATATGCTATTTGGAGTCATAGCTCTACTGTTAGAGTGTTCGAGTCTGTTTTGGGGTTTTCACTACATTCTAAGCCTAAGGTTTGTTTTTTATTTTTAAATTAGTTGTGTATATACTGTTTTATTATGATATTTATTATGTTTTAGGTACGAAAGGCAGCTCAACATGCCGTTACAGTTATATTAAGAGTAAGCTGCTTTATGATACCGACTGAAGAGAATAAAAAGGTAGTTATATTGTCTAATATATCGATTGGGTATTTTTCTATATTGAAAGATTTCAATAGATATGTGTCACTGCTCTTACACACTGAATAAGCTATAATCTATCTCACTCTCACTCATATAGTCAATTCTATTACCAGGTACCAAAATTACATCCAGCCGCGAATAAGGTAGCAGAATTTTGTCTTCAACAAATCAAATCAGACGCCTTCCTGTCTAGCCATCGCACTGTACTGCATACTTTGACAATGTTACAGGACATCCTACCTGTTTTTAGTAAGGAATATATTAAGGTAAATATCAGTTACACCATTGATATTTCACATAGACTGTTCAGGCTCTTACATGGTCAGTATCTATGGAGATTTCAGAAAGGCTTATGATGGATATTACCAATAATCATTCATCTTATGTTATATGCCAGCGGTCGGCAACACGCAGCCCGCAAACGCTTCCTTTTGGCCCGTGATTGTTTTGTAAATAAGTTTTAACATAATGTAAGTATTACGTTAATATTACAAGTGCGGCCCGCCTTTAGGTTATTCTTCCACCTTGCGGCCGCGGCTCTAGCCTGCCAAAAGGTTGCCGACCGCTGTTATACGCTATTTAAGGTGTATCCAATTATAATATAACTAGCTGTTGCCAGCGACTTCGTTCGCGTAGTAATGAAGATATAAAGTATTATGAAGTTTAAATTTTAACATGAAAAAGTAGTTATTGTGACATAACTGTAATAGTTAGACATATGGTATCGCCGACTTTTTTGTAGATATTGATGTCCTCTATAAAACTGTTGTACATCACTTTGATCTATTGTCAATAATTTCCGCAGCGTACGCAATATAATGAATTTTTTTTTTTTCACACTTTGCACACACTAACGTTTTCTATAGCCTATGTTAATCAGGGATAATGTACGATTCTAATGGTAAAAGAATTTTTCAAATCGGTCCAGTAGTTTCGGAGCCTATTCAATACATACAAGCAAACAATCAAATGTTTTCTCCTTATATATTAGTGTATAGATGTAGACACAAAGTCCGTGTTATCAACTATAATAAAAGTGTGACGCTTTCGCTAGTCACTCATAGATGGCGCTATCTAAAATGCATCTATTATATCTATTTTTCCATTATTTCCAGACAATATGTGAAGCTATTCTCTCTTTAATGACGCATAATAATGTTTATATCAAAAGGTGTTGTCTGCACACGATCCATTCGTTGTTTTTGGGACAAAAAGATAACAGCAACCTGTCACCGAGTCTCTGTGTTAAATTGACCCGCGCCTTAATGGCTATAAGACCGCCGTCTAATGACGTGGGTCAAGTGGTCGCGTGGGCGGCGGTATTACAACAGGGTTATTGCTGTCTGGCTCGGTAAGTTTGGTTATTTTTAGAGTAGTTAAGGTTTTAACACTTGAGCTATATGTCCAATGTGTTAGAAAGAGATGGATAGATTATTTGCTCCATAGTTGTGTAATTAGGCGTAAAATTTGATATCTATAGATGAAAGTGAGTGTTGATTTTTGTTTTATTAATTAACTAGCTTTTACCCGCGGTTTCGCTCGCATTTAAGTCATTAAATAAGTATCAGAGATCATTTCAATATAACTATAGCCAATTGGAAACTATAGTAAAAAATAATATTTTTATAAAATAAAAAGTATCCTATATTAGTTCTAGTATCTCCAAAAACATGTGTACAAAGTTTAATGATGATCGGTTAAGTAGTTGTTGCGTGAAAACGTAACAAACAAACTCACATTCACATTTATAATATTAGTAGGGGTTAATTAGTTGATTAATTTTATTAAAATTTAGGGAAGTGAATTAAAATAGTGTATGTTTATTTACAGTTTGGATCTGAACTTGTGTCTACCCAACTTGCCGGCGTTTGTCAACATTTGTGTCTCCGAATTGTGGCTGTCTGATGTCCCTGATATTAACACGGCATCTACTAATGCGTTGAAGGTGACATACTAGTAACTTTTAATTAGTTTGCACTCTTTGTGGCTTATTATTGCGTAATACCATTGTTGCAAAGTAGAAGTCGAAATGTCTATTTAAAATAATAGCGAATGGACATTATAAGTCAAGGCGAGTTTCTGTGATATTCTTCTCGCCATACGCCTTCCCGAAGTCACGATAGAGTCTAACGATGAGCAAGTGCACGCCTTTAGTGCCTATGCTAATAAAAGATTTTCATTTCATTTCATTTCATAAGAAGTCTGAATTAATTAACGTTCAAGAACATCCTGATACAAAATTTACTAGTTTTTATTATAATTTTTATTTTGTATATGTGTGTGTTCATTATGCATTTAGTTTACTTATATTTATGTATTTTATTTCTCTAAATTGCATTGCCCGATACTAACACTGCTTCTCCTATGACAATTGGTTATATGAAAGAAATTACTTTCAGTGATAAGATCGCCAATTGCTCTAAATTTGTTTCTTATGAGTTAAATTGTATTATTATTATTTTCTATAGGATTTATTGTTAAAGAAAAATAATTAGAATTTTATTAAATATTTCTTTTTTACATATTTAATTAAATATTTCATTTTTATATTATATAGCAAGTCATATAATGTCATTCTTGATATAATGTAAATAATTAAATTTATATCTATTATTAAATCAAATAATAATAATAATAATAAAATCTCTTATTGCACAAAATGGTACAAAGTAGAGCTTTTTCCATTGGGATTATCTACCAGTTATCCTTTGTCAGTGTGAATATCACAAATCATAGATGATTAATTTTGGTCAATATATATGTGGCGGTTGATTCTACGAGCCGAAAATACTTATTTAACCCTTAATTACTCGCATGGGGTCAGAACATTTTCGCATTAAATTTGGAATGTTTTAGTTTATCTTGTTGTTTTCTAATTTGTTACTAATTCACGTTATTACTGTAAAATAATAATAATATATATAAAATAAAAAACAAAGCACTTTAATAATTAAATTGTTTCATTTACTTTATACCTTTCTATATATATTAAATCATGTGACCCCATGCGAGCAGTTATGTAATATTCTTAGTGCGAGTAACTAAGGGTTAAGAAGATTTGAGGTTTTGACGTTTAGTCTTTCTTGTTTACTTCTGGTCTTTCTGTTGCCACAATGCTTTGTGATAATTATATTTTTAATCCATTTTAATTACATAAGTTTCTCTAATTTTTTTTTCCAGGCAATACTACAAGAGTGTCTGAAACCAGTTTTAGAGAATGAGGAAGTGTTTGATAAACAAAAGCACCATATTGAAGCTGTATTTAAATCTATCGGGACTGGTCTCGATAATCCATTCAATCAAGCTATTAAACATATAATTATGGTTATTGCTACGTGTTTTGAAGTGAGTATGCTATGATTTGAGTTTCTTGTAGTCTTCTTCTCGTCATACGCTCATGTTAGAGTCTAACATGAGCAAGTGCACGCTTTTAGTATCTATGTTAATAAATGATTTTCATTTCTTTTCATATGTCAAATTAAAAACATGAAATTAAAGATGTTCTTACTAAAAAATGAATTTATGTTTTGTCCCTTTCTATCTTACCTTATTTAAAGCTTAACAGAAATACCCTTTGTATCTCAGAAATTAGATATATTATTATTACAGATTGGAACAGAAAATGTATTTTATATCCTCGGACCATTATTGAAGAAACTCAACGACCGACGCGAAAGCAACAATTTCCACAATCACAACGAAGCTGAATACGCTACAGGATGCGCGATAAAACAACTGGGACCAGAATTCGTATTAAAATGCATACCATTAAAATACGATGATTCGATCAATCTCGAACGCAGCTGGCTACTTCCCGTGTTAAGAGAACGCATTTCGAATTCGAATTTGAAATACTTCGCAACGGACATTTTGGAAATGGCGACGTTTTGCCGCAAAAAAGCGCGGGAATTGGCGGCCCAGAGTGAGAATAACAGCGCGCACACGTACGACCTGTTGTGTACGCAATTGTGGGCGTTATTTCCTAGTTTTTGTAATAATGCGAAGGATGTCAAAGACAATTTCAAAGTTATTGCTAAGGTTCTCGGTGGTGTCTTGAAGGATAATCCGGAGTTTCGTTTGTCCGTCATGCAAGGGCTGAGGAAGCTGATCAGCTGTTCTGTTGAAAATGCCAATGAGGATGATGTTAAGGAGTTGGCGCGTTTCGCTAAGAATTATTTGCCAATACTCCTAAATGTTTATGTTACTCCCGTAAAGAGTGGGTCTGGCACTGGACAGAGGTTAGCTGCCTTGGAAACTATACAGGTATATATACCTCATATGTACAATGAGATAGAGATACTTACGCATATAATGCCCTAACTCTAAGCTAGGACACACCTTTTTTCTAGGAACTAAACCCTAAACTAGTTACAGATATTGCTAACGCCTAGCTCTTGCTCATGCCACTTCTAGCGTCAACGGCGACCATAGAATACCGGTGATTCCCCTCTTTTTTGCTTCGACCACATCCAAAATTATTTTCTTACATGCAGGGTGGTTCTAATCTAATCTAAATCTAAACTCATGATATTCCTGACATTTTTTTTTATTGTTGGACACGAAACCCGCACTGGAAAGGGCAAGCACCCACATCACATTGATGAACTAGGCGCGCGAACCAAATGGTTCAGAAGATCCTTCTTATGCTGCTCAATTAGGATGTGGAATGTTCTGCCTCGCCATGTGTGTGTGTGTGTGTGTGTGTGTGTGTGTATCTGTGTGTGTGTCTGTGTGTGTGTGTAATGTCCCAAGGGCATTAAGTTCGCCTTTTGTAAAATACAAAAAAAATACAAAAAATATTCATTTAACCTACAGGTATACCTAACTATAAGTGATGATGCACTGAAGAAGGAGCTGTATGACAATGCAATGAAGCAGTTAGAGACCGCCCCGGAGACACATTTTCAGCGGGAAACCATTCTAGATGTCGTACGTCTGTTAGTTTTCTATCAAGACAGCGCTAGTATCGCGGAGTTATTCGATAACTGGGTGTATCCGCTTTGTGAGACCGTGCTTGAGGATCCCAAGTCGTTTAAGAAGAGTCGGAAGGAGAACCGGGATGAAGAAGGCGGGGAGGGGGAGAAGAAGGAGATGAGGTGAGTTATGTGTAAGACTGGTTTTATGATTTTCACTCTGTGATGGTCGGTTTGGAGTGTGATGCTTTTTTTTACTATATACCGAGTATTTCACTTGAATGTTTGAGGTATTAAGCATTGTTATTCGAGTCCATTCTTATGATTTAATTTACAAAACTATACTTTTTAACACTAGATTTACCAGCTTAAATATACCTATTTCTACCAAAACCAAAAAAGTATATATTTGTTATAAATATATATAAAATTCATAAAACTAATTCTTCTGTTATAAATAAAAGAAGATTAGAAGAATTAAAGAAAATGTTACACACAGTAGGAATATTAATTTGATCTTACAAGACCAGTCATTTTGACTGGTCTGGTAAATCTAGTGTTAAAAATCCTGACGTATAATTGTTAATATGGTGAACATACGATACCATACTTGTACAAATGCAAATGGATACAGATTGAACTTTGGACTGAAAGAAGCAATCATTAGAAGGAGATAGCTATATTCTAATCGTGTTGAAGTTGAGGCATGTGTGAAAGGGATACAGATATCTGCTTTATCATTCACGACACTGCGATTGTTTCTCTTTCTATCGCTTATATACCTACAAAGGTGTATCCATTTGAAAATCAGTGTGTGTGTACATTTTTTTAAAAATAATTTTTAGATATAAAGAAAAAGCAAAACTAATCGAAATGGAACACAAGAAGGCTTACAGGATATTAGAGGAGATATTCAAGAGTGAGAAGGATGAATGTAAAAAATTTCTAGACGATAATTATAAGAAAATCAAAAAATTATTAATGTCTTCCCTAAATAAGGTCGCTGATAGCAGTAAGGCGGCTAGAATAAGGTAAGGCCGAGTTGTTGTTATATTTTAAAAAATAGGTCTTGTCTACTTGGTTTAGATGTTATATGTTTGTGGTTTTTAGTCCTGATATTAATGAATAGTTCAGGTATGTACCTGGGGGGCTACTCAGGCATATCCGAAGTTTGACATATAAGCCCGTAAAAATTCCTGTCAGATATCCGTAAAGTAAGCATTGTGTGGCCTATCCGTCGTGACGTCGTCGCTGTCAAGTCCGTATTTTCGTCCGAAGTGCACCTAAGTAGCCCCCCTGCACTCATTTGTAGACAATGCCAATATACAGCAGCTAAATCTAATTGATATTTGTAAATTAATAAATTTATTTCATATTTATATTTGTATATCTATTGACGAGTAAAAGCGCTCTATTGGAGCCCATTTACTAAAAGTAAATAAAAAGAAATAAAAAATTATGAATATATTAATCTTTCTATATATTAAACTTATTCTATGAGGTCCCTAAATGAAATATATGTACCAGAACCTAAAACGTTTATATAAAAGTCTGTCATACTTTTTATTTGTACATTTAGTACCAATCTTATTAACGGAATAGATTGTTTGAAGTGGCCTTAATAACTAAAAAAAAACCATTATCAGAAAGGCATAGCTCACACCGAAGGCATTAAGCTCGCCTATGTGATTTTTTTTTGTTTTGCAATAAAGAATTTATTATTATTTCAGATGCATAGAACATTTAATAAAGAGTAAACCAACATTGGACGTCAACAGCAAACTGCTGCAGAGCGCGATCGCAGAATCGGTCGTGTGTACACGTGATATCAATTCGAAGTGCAGGCAGTGCGCGTTCAATTTGATCAACACTGTCGGTTATACACTTAAGGATAAGGAACAAGGTAGTTGATGGCCTTTTACGGCTTATTGTCTTCAGGGTTTTAAATCAATTACATTATGTTTGGTATATCGTTGGTTTGATATATATTGACATAGTCAGAATTGACGTTTTGGCAACTTTAAAATATAATAATCTATTTCATTAAAAAAATGATTTCTGAGATACTCAATACAACAACGAATCTACACAAACAAACTATGCACAATGACAAGTTTAAATCGCTCTCCTGTTCAATAGAATAATGTCTTACACCAGTCATTCTCAACCTTTTGTTTTTGTCGCGGCACACTTAAAGATTTCAAAATTTGGCGGCACACAAAGAAAAATATTAATTTAACACTAGATTTACCAGCTTAAATATACCTATTTCTACCAAAACCAAAAAGGTATATATTTGTTACAAATATATATAAAATAATAATATAAAGTTCATAAAACTAATTCTTCTGTTATAAATTAAAGAATGTTACACGCAGTAGGAATTTTAATTGGATCTTGCAAGACCGGTCATTTTGACTGGTCTGGTAAATCTAGTGTTTGCCTATAATGCTCTGTGTGAAATAGTTTATGAATATAATATTGAATGTAAAATAAAATAATATACTATAAAAACAATTAAGGGATTAATTACAAGTAATAGTAATAATAATACTTTTGATGAGAAATTTGGGCTTGATATTGATACATTTCTAAACTTGCCTCGGCATAGTGGTTGAGAATCACTGCCCTAAATGAAGTTAAGTGTAATATGTTTATATTTGTATGTTGGTTCTCTTTTTGAATTCAGGCATGGACAGCTTCATAGCAATGCTGCTGTCAGGCACAGAGGCCCCGGTGCCTCGTATTGTGAGCGCCTCCCTCCGAGCCCTTGCCTCGGCGCTGTTTAATTTCTCAGAAGTTATGGGCTTGGAACGGGTCCAGGGATTGTTCGAAAAGGTTGCGAATTACATCGTCTCGCCTAATCGGGAGATTGTTACTGCGTCGCTTAGTTTTTTAAAGGTAAATATTGGATGTAATGTAATTCCTATCGTAGCCAATAGAGGGCGTCGGAAGCTTAGATAGATATATATATACAGGTAAGTCCTCGGTTTTACGTTATGTTAGGTATTAGAGAATAATGACGCAGAACGATGACTACCTGTATATAGGTTTAGAGAAACTTGTGTGAGATAATATTGCTGATTAAAATGGATTAAAAATATAATTATCACAATGCATTGTGGCAATCGAAAAGATCAGAAGAAACAAGAAAGATGACACTGACAGACTAAACGTCAAAACTTCAAATCTTCTTAAATAAGTATTTTCGGCTTGTAGAATCGACCGCCACATAGGTATAAAACAATTATTTAATTCATTTAAAGCATCGTATTCAGACTCGAGCGTAGAGAAAGAAAAAGAAGAATCTATGCTCAAATCGTGCCATCATCAGGATACGTAAAGTGGCGAAACGCGTCGAGACAAGTTATTGAATGTTGGTGGAGGTTATTTTCCTTCATCGACCTAATGTAGCGGGAGTTATAAGCAAAATAATTTCCTTTAATATGGATTTCCGCAAAGTTAACGCCTGAAACAACCAATTATATCATATTTTTTTATTAGGTCTACACAAAAGTGTTACCAACAGAGTGTCTCTCCGGTTCGTTGCCCCTCATCTTTAAATCGTTCTCGAACATGGCGGACGACTGCAAGAGAAACTCGCGCCTTGAGATCGGTTACTTCTTAAGCCGAATGATCAGGAAGTATGGCGCTGATGTCGTGGAGAAATTAATACCAGCACAGGATGAGATCATGCTGAAGAGAATGAGGAATATAAGGAAGTTGGAGAATAGGAAGAAACGCAATAAAGATGGACAGAGGTTCGTATTGCTGGTGTTTCCGGGTGGTCTGGTTGAATGTTTAGAGTCGTTGTAACGTTGTCTTGTTATTATACACTATTCATTTACGAGTTTCTTGTGGTATTCTTCTCGTCATACGCCTTTCCGAAGTCACGGTAGAGTCTAACGATGAGCTTGTACGCCTTTAGTGCCTATACTAATAAACGATTTTCATCTCATTTCATCACCCTATATGTCATATATATTCTGTTATCCATTTTTTCAAGTAAGCGAACGACACAGGTTGAATTTGTTTTTTTTTGTCTTTTTTTCACAGAAACCAACAAGATTCGGATTCCGATAATGATTTCCCCATCCAAGGGACTGCGAAGACAATGGAAGAAATTCTAGCCGATTCGGACTCTGATCTTGAACACTTGGAGGAGGAAGACAGACCTAAGCCCAAGGGCTCAAGGGTTGAGAAAACTAAAGCATGGATCCAAGATGATCCCGAGAATATTGTCGATTTGGCTGATATTTCCGCTTCGAGAAAGATTACTGGTAATATTATGTGAAATAGACCTTCCTTCCATACTTACAATAATATCTTCAGTTAGCAGTCGCATCCGCTATACAGGTGTAGTTTAGCTATGTGGTTGAGAAAACATTGTGTGTAGCAACTCTGCTAGTCCCCGGTAGATGGCGCTAAAAATGATGTATCACACAAAATTCTTTATTTCGCATAAGTTACAATTAAATATTAATATGTATTACGGGAGAAGTTTCTTAACAAATATAGATCAAGTTTAATATATTTATTCTTTGGCAGCAACGGATCCGTCACAGCAGAAGAGATCTCTTGATGTAAGCGAAAAGAAGAAGGATCGAGGCTTCAAGACTGCACCTGATGGGCGACTTATCATCACTGATGATTTGGACGATGATAGAGATGATGAACCTAAACCTAGTGGTGATATTAAGAGTGATTCAGATGATACAGGTATTTAAATATTTCTTGTTTGATATAACTCGGAAGGGCTGTTAGTATATTTAAATCAATGTTTTTTTTAATACTTCCAGATGATGATGAAAAGAAACCCTCGATACTGAAGAAGCCAGGAACGAAACGCAAATACGACGACATTCTCAGCATACGAAGTGGTAAAACAAACCACAGTCGCGCCTCCACTCTGACTGTTGGGTCTAGATACAAGACCGGCGGGAAAGGGATACATAGGTAAAGAGAATATGCCGCGTTGATGAACTACTTTTCAAATGTCCATTTTAAAGTTCTTTTGTTTTACATTCAAGGATATAAAACTATGTTTAATAGTGTAGTGTAATCTTGAATTCTGTGGCGTAGCGAGCTTAAAATATACACACAATACCTTTTTAGAGCCCCTCCATTCAAAAACCATATAATATTATATGTAAAAATATACTCGCAAATTAATAAATAAATAAAGTCACAGGTTCAACACTGGCACTAAATTAAAGATATATTCTCAAGAATTCAATTATAATAAAAAATTTCTAGCAATTGTTTTTTGCGGGCCATTTGACGTTTCTTCGCGAGTAACGCCCGGCATGATGCCACCCACGCCACTGTTTGTTTTGCATTCAGAGATGTAAAACAATGTTTAATTGTACTGTGGTCTTCAATTGGTTTTTGATTTATGTATGTCATTCTAATTGACTTTTTTTTAATTTTAACACACAGTTAATCTCAAGTTTTTGTCGTAAAGAGAGTTTTAAGGGTGCTGTAGATCAATTCACCTGAAAGAATCCGCTGAAGTATACTAAGGCGCATGAGTTACGCGACCTTGTCTGCTTTTTATTACGTCTACGTAAATATTTTTACTTAGATCTATGTTGCTATCTATCAGTAACTCTACTATTAATTAAAATCCGGCTCGAAGGACCAAGTGACGTATTGTTTTTTTTTAATTCCAGACCTCTAAATTCAGCCGCGTCCGTATCATCCGCCATTGGCACAGAATACAAATCTAAGAAGGCTAAAGGTGATATTAAGAAGAAAGGCAAACACGAACCTTACGCGTACTTGCCGATGTCACGGAAGAATCTTAATAAACGGTATGATTAATATTTATAAGGCTAGAAAATATATTGCTATATATTAACTAGTTACAAATGCTTGCCTGATTTACTAGTAATAAAATAAGAGTTTTCGAAGCCATCTTGAGTATGCAGTGGTGGCTTTTGGAACTAAGCATAGCTCTCAGCCAAAACATTCATTTGAATTGTCAACTACAGTAATACCCCGTTTTACGCGACCCCGTTATGCGCAGTTTCACTATAATGCGAAATTCAAATTTATTATTAAATTACGCGAAAGAGTGCGTATAAACATAATATAGTCATCAGCTTCTCTATGGTCGCGGGAATTACAGTTTTTTCCGGAACATATCCCTCGCGTAAAGCGGGGCGTTACTGTATCATAACGAGCGGTTCTTTTCTACAAGCAATGCTCTGACAAGTGTTTGCGTTGATATATATAAAAGCGATACACTAGAAATAGAGATATATTGTAATTAATAGGTTTCTGTAATATTTTCTTATTGATATTTCTGTAAATACTTTAAAATATTAAAACAATTTTCAGTTGGAGATTATATAGTGTGCTTAGAGAAATAAAAAATGTCTCTATCTTAAGTTATGTGTATTGATTTTGCGCGTCAGTACAGTTAAACTTTTGAACACTAATTTTTTGTCTCTTTCTTTTATATGGTAAATGAAAGGGTGTACCGTTTAGGTATATTGCCTTTTTTATTTGGATAAATGGACCAGATTGGTTAGTTTGTTATTCATATTTTTTTATTCTTCACAGAACAAAGGCATCGCACACAAAGCAGTTTAGAGGTGTCGTCAAATCGAAGACAAAAATTAACGCGCGAAATAAAAAGCGCTGAATATTCGTGGAACTAGTCTCTTTTGGGGGCACATAGACCCTTAGAATATGATTTATATTAATTAAATTTTAAATAAATTAATTTTGTTTTATTTATGTGCTAAGGCAGCGGTTCTCAAATATAATTATAAAAAACTGATTTATATGTATTTATGAATAATCATATTGCAATGTAATATTTAGATGTAACCTTATAATCTCCCTTTGGTAGGTATTTTTTGCAGTATTTTAGCCCTAGGGTTCTGCGGAACACACTTTGAGAATGGCTGCAGTTTCATAACTCTACCTATCCCAAATTCGAGTATGAAATGAAATCATTGTGTAATTACTGAGGTATTTGCCTTTATTTTCAAAATGAGGCTATTAAGAATAAATTTATTTTATTATTTATATTTTTACATAAAAAATCATCACATTAATAATTTTTTAATATGCTAACTAGGCCTCGTGTTTTAACCTTAGCAACGATGTCATGTCGAAGAAACAAACAGAAAATACAGTCGTCTGTAAAATATTAAAAACATTATCAATTCTCACATATTGGGTGATTCTCTTTTTAAAAAAAACTTATCATTAATATAAAAATAATACAAACATTAGTCGAGTTCAATGAATAAAATGAGATTGTACATAACACGCTCCATTAAGAAGCGAGACTAATAAAATTAGAAAAAAAAAACAATATTATTTTACAAATTACGAAATTAATATAAATTATAGATAATCGCATACACAACCGATCGAATTGCTTTTACAAGTGTTCACTAGCACTTTTCGTCCGCGAGGAGAGGGTCCAGGAGATACCCCAAGTCCAACAGAGGCGCTTGATGCACGCGCTTATTGCTTTTTATACTCCGCTCGTCGATATGTCCGTTAACCGTGTGGGGAGCGACGAACAGCTCTCCGAAAGCAGTCGGCAACTCCTTCTTCGCAGCCCCGCACGAAACAACTAACTTACGCACTTCAGGTTTATTACACTTATTAACTTGCACAGTTTTAGTTAAATTTTGATTAAAATAATAGTTCGTGTTAGTATTTTTGCATTGTGACCTGGAGTATAATGACTTCATGTTACTCCTAATTGTCGCACACTTTTTGCCTAATGTTATGGAACTACCCGCGTGCGCCGTGTTGTAAGTGCACAGTGCTAGTGGCCGCGGACACGACGTGTACCAACACACGTCGCCTGGAACTAAAGTAGGTGGTATCTCGTCTTTACTTTCTACTGGCATCATCGGGGCAGGTGACATACTCAAGGGTGCCTCCTCCCTCTCAGCCTCAGCATCTTGAAGATAATCATTGGGCAGTGTTTGGCCGAGTATCGACGATAACGACGTGTCCTCGAGAACAGAGTGTGTATCTTCAACATTCAGAAAACTCGAGTACATGTCGGTTTGATCCGCCGTTAGACCGCTAAAAGTATTTAAGTCTAAGGTTGTGTTGACTAGGAGTGCAGGTGGGATGGTGGGTATCGTCGGCGCCGGCGGCTGCACCGGAGTGGTCGCTGCGATGGCCGGCGGTGGATCTTTAGATGCTCTGTGTTCAGCTAATAGTGTATCAAATGGTTTTGATCTACCTTCCACTGTCCTTCTCAGTGATAGTGCATGAGCCTTGCATGTCAGCGACCTGGTGCAGGGTTTGGGCACATCACCAGTGAGCACCCCACAATGTTTGTTAGGATCATATTCTCTAGTGTTATATTTAACGCTTTTACTTTTGCTAGTTTTTGACCTGGAGTGTGATTTGTTGTTTGGTGTTGTTACATTCTTAACTTGAGCAGTCATATTATTGTCTATAATTGTAGGTGGCATGGCCGATGATGAGCTCTGCTTTGTATATTGCATATTAGTGAGATCAGCATCCGCCAAGCTGTATTTGTGTGCACTCCTATTCTTAGTCTTGTGTCTATCCTTGGGCTGTGCCTTGTCACTTGTATTACTAAAATTAATATCCTGCATATTTCCTATATCCCTGATTATATTTTTCCAGTCTGCTACATTTGTAATGTCATCTGCACTCTGTATGCCTTCAGAGTTCATGATGGCAAATATATCATCTGTCATATGTTCCCCCAGCGGTAGCTCTGCCGTGTCCTGTATACTGACAACGGGTAACTCTCCAGAGTGGACACACACTTGCATTTCTCCACTGACAGCTGCTGATGTGCTGGCTTCTTCCAAATATTGAAGATCAGAAGGCTGTGGTAACACTATCCTGGACAATGGAGCAGCAGCCGTATGTACTGGCGAGGTCTCCAAGGCAATGGGCATCACCAGAGGACGTATTTGTTTTTTATGTCTACTACGAGAATGTGATGTCTTTAGTTTAACAGTGGGTGGTGGAGGGGGCAATATAGGATCAGCATCCACACCATGGGACTCCACTAAATGTCTATAAGCAGCACTACACTTCACTGCCAGACCACACATATGGCATATAGCTAAATTTAAATTGTCCATCTGTGGAAACATTCCATGTAGACTCATCACATCAGAACGAAGGCGGTTAACTCCACTGCGTCGAATTCTTGAATAACTTCTGTTTGCCACTTTATATGGGTGAGGATCTGATGAACGCCGGGAAGCTCCTCCTTTGGGTTCGATGTCTGCAGGTAATACAAACGATCCAGCACCATGATCATCAGGCAATGGCGATGAGTGGCCAATCTCACTCACCCACAGGTCCCAAGGTTTCTCATTACACTTGATGGGGCTCACAGTCTTTATCGTGAAAGGGTAATTGGTAGACATTTTGTTTTCTATTCCAGAATGCGTCTCATGTGCCTTACGGGAGATCAGCCATAGTGTACTGACTGACCTGTTAGGTTATTATTCCATATTTGCCCCTGAATTGGTGCATGACCCAAACACCTCAGGTTACATGGTTTCAACTTAATTCACTTCACTATTTACGGTCATTTGTGTAATAAGCGTTATTATTGTTTAATCTCTGTATTTACAGGGACACAGATGATCTATCTTGCTGACAGCTGATTATGCAGATTGAACGTTTTTCTTGATCGCGGAACACTTTTTAACAATCAAATAACTTAAAGGCACACAGTTCACCCAATATTATCCAAATTAATAGTTATTAAACTTTATTTATGTGATGCCAGAAGTGATACTCAGTAAGAAAATGTCCAAATTTTCTGTTTGGTTGTAATTATTACTGTAGAAAGCATCAACACTTTTTATAAGTATTATTGGGAACGTAAATTGTCTATGACAACAAATAATAATAAAGTCAAAGTTATAATTTCTGTAACAATTAATAATTGACTTAAAGTGAATATTAATCTAAGAGGCGTTGAACTACAGGAATTTTAAAATGATAAAAATTAATTATAAATAATAATCTAACTAGTTTAAGGTTAAATTAGTAATGGCCTACATATTATTCCGTGCGTCTGTAATAAAAAAAAATTGTCATATTTATGGTACTTTACTGACAGTTTTAGTGATGTGCATTTTTCGACTATTGTGGTTCGCAGACTATTTTAATATTTAACAAAATGTTATTTTAAATGGAAATTATTAAATGAATATAAATTAATTCATTTATATTGCCGTGTACACAATTAATCTCTCATGTTAGATTACTATCGATAGATTTAAAAGTCAAATTAACTTTCACTTCTCTCAGTGAAAGTCGATTTATTTATGTCAAATTCAGCTATTACCGAATTACCTTCAAAAATGAGTATGAAATAATATGTAATACAAAAATAAAGTGAAGCGGGCCTACTATGTCCTTTGTTTCACTTCCAAAGTACGCCTAGCAATATTCAATGGGTTTCAAAAGCTTATTCAAGTCTTTGCTAGTTGGTGTTCCTATCGGCGTAACCTTTTTGGACACTGTCGGTTATGTAGCCAGGGTCGAAGGTATTTCTATGCAGCCGGTGCTCAATCCGGAGTCGGTCGATACGGATTACGTGTTTTTATCGCGATGGGCTGTTAGAAATTATGATATTCAACGCGGAGATGTGATCTCATTGACTTCGCCCAAAGATCCAGGACAAATGATAATAAAGCGTGTTGTAGCTTTACCCGGTGATCTGGTCAACACTATGGGTTACAAGAAACCTCACGTCAAAGTTCCTGAGGGACATTGCTGGGTGGAAGGCGATCATACTGGACATACTTTGGATAGTAATTCTTTTGGACCTGTCTCGCTGGGGTTGATTACGGCCAAAGCTCTCTGTATAGTGTGGCCACCAGAGAGATGGCAAAACTTAGAGGCTAAAATTCCTGAAAATAGAAAGCCTATAAGACCTTGTATTTGAACCTGAATCTTGTTATCGTTAAATTTTCTGTAGAACTTTTATCAGGACTTGTGGAAGTGTTGTGATAAACTCAAATACTCTCATAAATTAGAATTAGCTTGTGAAATTGTAAAAAAGTGTATATAATAATAATAAATATATCAACTTGCAGCTGCTAGAAAATCTATTTACCTATAAATCAGGGTGCATCTAACAAACAACTTTTCAATCCTATATTTCTTTTCTTCACTTGTCTGTTATTTATTAATTTTTAAATTTAATTATTGTGACTATTAATAAACATGTTTTGTTGATTGTTTTTATTCTTTATATTCATTACATAACATCTTTATATTCGTTACATTTTCAAGGATACCAAATACAAATTTAGAATGAATTATCTTTTAATGATAATAAACCTATCACAGGAAACAAAATTAATAACAATAATATTATTCTATATAACAATAATAAAGCACTTAAAATATTTTACACTATTTCGACAACGGCTCGGGACCGATGCAAGTTCTACATGCAAGGACACAACCGATACTCCTCCAAGACCTTAACAATACTTTCGAAAGAAATCCCTTTCCTTATTACTGTATAATAGCCATCCACAGACAAATCTACAACAGTTGAACCAGTACGATTTCTCTCCAACCCCTGATTAAGCAGACCACCATCAAATACAGCTCCTAAATGTGGATATAAAGTGTCGAATTCCTTTATGGATAACGTAGACGGCTCATTACTAAAGTTAGCACTGGTTAATGCGACAGGCATATCAAATAGTTCTGTAACTTTATTCATAAAATCATGTTTAGGTATCCTGATTCCAATCTTAGATGTTTGCGGATTAAGAAAGGGGTTATTTAACAGTGATGTCCTCTCTAAAACTATTGTTATAGGCCCGGGAAGTAATGTATTTAATAAGTTGTCTGATAAATGATCCGCCTGACCCCATTTGCGTATATCTTTGATGCAGGACACGCAAATAGCTACGGGTTTAGCTGAATCTCTACCTTTTATTGTGTATAATTTTTTTATGGCTTCAGGGCAGTTTGCGCTGCAAGCTAAACCATAAATCGTGTCAGTCGGTACCGCAATAACTTGTCCATTAGATAAGGACTCGGCAGCTCTTTTAATGGACAGCAAATCCGAGCATGAAATTATAGGTGTCATCTTCTCTTTTATTTTCAGAACACCTTTATATCTAACATTTATTCTGTTGGTAATACTGAATAAAAGTTTCGACAATTCCATATTTGAATTTAAAATTAGTCTCTCCAGTTGTGTGCGCAAGAGTGATTGCAGCAACGGTAAAATGTGGTCATGGGCTCATCAGCAGATCGGGTTTGTAATTGCATGAAATAAGCCTTTCCGTGGCTGCATTTAGGACAAACGGCATCAGTGGAATCTACGTTCTCCCATGCAGCGGCACCGCCCATAATATAATCTAATTCCTGTTAAAGAAGAACATTCCATCAGTATTGATTCAATATAGGATTTTAATTGAGGCTAAAACATGGAAAACTTACCTTTAGTTTAGGATAGGTTCTAGTGCTGATTTTCCTTCGAATGTTATACACATATGGGCAAGTATTACAAGCGTATCTAAGTCGACAATCGTGTCCTTCTTCTATCATAAGAATATTAGCACAATTGGGACAAAATTGCACCATT
Organism: Tineola bisselliella; assembly: GCA_028551675.1. Lineage (NCBI taxonomy): Eukaryota > Metazoa > Arthropoda > Insecta > Lepidoptera > Tineidae > Tineola > Tineola bisselliella. The sequence goes on from JAPWLS010001624.1 coordinate 45,762, forward strand.
ATTTAAAAACAACTGTACGCTAAAAGATTACTGCAATGCCTGTTACTTCATTTCACAATATTAAATCAGAAGTATTTCAATATTTAACAAAAATAAATATTTCCGCACCCGCTTTTGGGGTTATAATTTTAACATTGTGAAAACTTCAACCAATACTGTAGAAAATTTTAAATATTAAATACAATACACTACCAAAGAAAAAACTAGAATCTATGTTCATATTTGTAATGTAGAAAATTCAATACTTGTTAATAAACTGTAAAATAGTTAATTATGGCACTTTGGAAATGTTTTTACTATAAATATGTTCAATTAGATAAAATATATTTAAATTTAATAAATCAGCTGTGTATAACTATGCACAAAGAAGTTGTCAAATATAATGAATGAATTCATAGACTATGTAAATTCGCATGTGTCATACATAAATGTGACTGCTTGAAATATAAAGTTCAAAGAGTACAAGGGTCTAATAAAAAATAATCGTGATAAATTTGTTATTTATAAAGTATTTATTCGACATGTAAATAAAAAGACGCAAAATAAAACAAATTTACAAAAGAATAGATTTATACAAAAAATTGTTTTGGTCACATTTTTTTCAAGTGTTGCCAGTTAGCTGCTTTGTAATTTGCTCCTCAATTTCTGTCATGTCGGTCGACGAGCGGTTGTGTCGTTTTCCCGTTTGATTGGGCGTGTTGAATCGTATGATCGGAAACTCCTTTATATTAACATTGAACACTAACTGTTTAGAGATTATTAACAGTCAATCATAGTGTGGTAGTGTCGGGAAATGTTGCGCGTTTTATTAGATGCATTTTGGAATGAAGATGTGTGGTTACCACCAAATACTACTTGGGCGGATTTGGAGCCTGGCCCCGATAAGCCGGTGGAATATACGGACCATAGGCACTTAATGTATCCTATACCGCTGGCGTTCGTACTGATAGTGCTGCGCCAAGTTTTGGAGAAGTAAGTTTAACCTAATTCCATTGGTTGCTCATGTGTGTCGCCTTATGAAGTTTTAAATCAAAATCGTTCAGTGACTCACGATTACCACCTACTGATAAGTAGTAAATTTAACTATTTAATTGATTTACTTATAAATGTATTACAAATTGTTATCTATTTATCTTTACGTCTTCTACAGGTATCTACTTACATATATATACATTTTTATGCATTTATCTCAAATTTATTTCGACAAAATGTGAAGAATAAAAAAAAATCAAGTATTTTTTTTACATCTAATGAACATATACATGAGCCAATGTAACTTCTATTGCATTGTATTTGACAGATACTGGTTCGCCCCACTCGGACAAAAATTAGGTGTTAAAAACACTAGACCAAAGAAAGCTCCTAGTAATCCTAAGTTAGAGGCAGCGTATCAGGCTTCATCCAAAATTAAGCATAAACAGGTATGTATTATATATTTCTTAAGTTACCATGAGTTTAAAAAAATTGACAACTCAAGGTATTATATTACTTTGGTTAAGAGTTATTTATGAAATCTTATTATACTTCTTTTATTAATAGCCTTCAATGTCTAATGAAGACAGTTCTGCCAATGACTGGACATTGGGCTAAAGCCTGACAAGATATTGCAAAATTTTAATATACACATCAAAAAGCTGAATATTATTGTAGAGCCTTGCTATATGAACCTCATGATGCTTCAATAAATTTTGAATAAAAAAGCACTTTATATATAAATAAAAATAAAACGTTTTCCCGTTTGTTCTATAAAACAAAAAAATATATATATATCTTAAGCAAACCATGTTACAACTGTACTTTGAGTTGTGATAAAAAGTTTTTTTTAACAAGTACCCACCAATATCATAACCTTAGTTTGTGATATGATTCTGTCTTTTCATGTATGTTTTCAGGACGTATTTCCTGCTTACCCCTTAGAAATGTAATTTTTATATTATTTATAATTATATAGATCAACGGATATAGTGAATTTTTGTTAACAAACCAAAATTACATCTAAAATAAAAAAAATTGAGGTCTATAGAATACCTATATAGTCGAAAAATAAGTTAACCACATGCATGGGCGTGGTCACGTTGGGGAAGGGTGGGGCGCCTACACCACCCTGGCTCTGACCTGTAAGGTACCTAATCAAACCTTAAAAACTTAATTATCTAGGTACTAACTACAATACTTAATATCCGTAAGAAAGTTCACACTCGACGGTCGTCAGTCGACACAAAAAAATTAACCAGGGTAAGACCGCGGGTATAGTTTGCTAGTTACATATTATTTTAGACTGCTGCCACACCCTGAGCCCATGGCTGGCTACGCCCATGACCACATGTTCATTTAGTTGGGATACAGTATTGAATATTTATCTTATAAGTAAATGCAGTTAAATCCCTTTAAAAAGTAGTGTTGCGTTGGATTAGATTATAATATCAGTTTTTATCACTTCCTTAAAAGTTTCCGCATTCTATTTTTAAATCTATCATAGAAATGGTTTATGCATATAAATTTACATTAGATCGCTAATTGTTACCATTCAATTGGACAGAACTTGTCACTAATCTTTTTTTTTTTAAGTTTAATTGTATTGTTTTTATGTCAAAGATCAATTTTTATTTGTTTTTTTTATTATTTAACGTTCATTGTGTGGTAACTATTTGAATATTCATTCGGATGCTAATTACTTTTTTTTACTTCATAATTAATTAGCGAAATTTGTTTTGAATTACAGCTTTGTCATGAATAGTTTGGTTTTTTTTTTTGGCTCATGAATTTTTATAGAGGTTGTCCCAGAAATGGTTGGTCTGCCTGAAATAGTTTTTTTTTATAAATACTATTTTATTTATTTTAGTTTTAATTATAACAAAAGAGAACCATGAAATCTTTATTTTATTGATTCAAAACAATAATAATAATAATGACCATGATGGCTAAAAACTTCTAAACCGAGTTATGTTATAATTTATTATTTTCATATGTCTTTTACGTTATAAGTAAATTCTTCATCATAAATGTAACAGTAAATGAGGCATATTTTATTTTCAGCTCTATTTGCCAAGGGATCAGGTAATTGTTTTAATTCATAGGTTAAAAGCACATTGGGCGTATACGACCTTTTTAAAATTAACTGTAGTTTTTTTTTCTTCTATATTTAGCGTCCGACTTAAATATAGTTTTACTGCTTAGTTTTGTTTGTTATATATTAATTAAATCTAATTGTGTCGTTTTACGATACTACTATATAGTTTAGCGACCTTTGTTTGTGTTTCGTGGGGTTATTTTTTTTAATAATAGCTTTATATATGTTCGCATTTCTTTAGAAAAAGAATACTATCATCAAGACTTGTTACCTCTTGTTGGATAAGGATGGCAGTGAAACAAAAATCTTCTTGATAATCTTGAATACTTATTTATAATAACTTAGAAGAGTAAAGCCGCGTCTCCTGCGAGTGCTTTTTCGAAACATTACACAAAAACATCGAAACATTGGGGCGTGGCCATACACATTTTTGTATTCGTACACAATGTTTTTTGTTTTCCGGGGTCGACGGAAAGCAAAAACATTGTGTACGGCCACGCCCCAAAGTTTCAATGTTTTTGTGTAATGTTTCGAAGAAACACGCGCAGGAGACGCGGCTTAAGATGCACAATTGCATACATAATTCGTAGATCGAATATTATAATTCCTACTAAAACGGAAATCTTAACAGTACACAGAGCTTCTAATTCAACAAATGTGTTCAAAGTTATATTATAATAGGCCTAAAAATGTCATAAATCTATTTTATGTCTAGCTTGTAGTCGCCTTTATGTCGTTCATATTAAGGTACATTTATCAACGGCTTACAATGGCGGGAACACCGATTTATACATTTAGTGCAAACACTTATTGTTGAATTTTAGATTTAGATGTCAATCTTTAAATTCGCATCATCAATACATATCACATAGCACACGTCAACTCTCCTTGTACAGGCACCTTTTCACACTACACCATAGAGTATAGACAAAAACAATTGTGTTACTATTTCAACACCTCTGCTATCCTAGCTTGGGATCACACTCTCAATATAAGCTACTTGGCAGCTGATCCTGAAATGAGCTGTATTGACGAATTGTCATTTCATTTTTTGAATATATTAATTGTTTTTTAAATGTATACTGAAGCGTTTTTGATAACAGCTCAGTTTCACTAAATATAGTTCACATTGTTCTTTTCAATTCGGCTGTTATCTGTTTTGCACGCCATAAACAAATGAATAAATATATTTAGTCTTCCAATCACTTCTATAATAGGACCTCGGAGTGCTTCAGATTCTTCAGTAGGTGTTATCTGAAACAAATGCATTCAATAAGCCAGAGGTGGCTAAGTTCCTTGATAGTCCGAGCCATTTTTCAAAAAAAAAGCTGCATTTAGTCTTCCAAATTTGTTGTCAGACATTTTGAAACACATATGGAGCGATAATATTTTTTTTAAATATAGTAGCACAAATTTTGAAAAGGGAACTCGAGTACATTTATCGAGAGTCACAAATAATTGTTCAAAGAGCCGCAGGTTGGCCACCCCTGCAATAAATATTACAAGAGAGCTCGAATATTTCTAATTATAATAAAAACAGAAAACGAAATTATAATTTAAGTCGGATCTATTCAGATTCTATTTAGTACACCTCTTAACACTAGGTTTACGGACGTTTTCTATATACCTACTTCTACTAAAACGTGTCAATTTGACGCATATCGTAGAGATAGGTATACCACATAGACAAGTTCAGTAATTCAACACTTTTAAAGAAAATAGACTTCAATTTATATTTCCCTCGATCAATGAATAAAAGTCATACAAAGAGATAAAATAAAAATTTAAGCAGTTTTTGGTAATTCTCTGATAAAAGTCAAAATGCGTCAAATTGACGCGTCCCGTAAACCTAGTGTTAATTTCGTAAAGAAATCGTCGTATATGTCACTTTGTGTGTAGTACACCTTTTTTTGTTTTAAATGTCGTGAACACAGGGAAAGGTTAAACCATAAATGTTGTCCGTCTTTTTTTATATGTATGCTTTCTACTAATAAGCTTTTGTTTGTTGAAAATTTACTGACACACCCTTCTTGAAAGAGATTAAGAATAAAATCGACAGTATTGAAAACTTTGATTTTTATAATGATTGAAGTAGACGGTGATATAATAAAATCAAAAAGCTTTATTTCGTATAGGCGTATCAGGGGGGCTATTCAGGAACACTTATGGACCCGTAATCATTCACGAAAATACGGATTTGACAGCAACGTCACGACAGATAGGATTTTTTACGGGCTTATATGTCAAAATTCACGAAACTTCGAATATGCCTGAGTAGCCCCCCAGGCTCAGGAAGGCATATGACGAGAAGAAATCACAATAAACTCGTCAACGTTGTAGCCTGTACGACTTCGAGAAGTGTCAAACAGCTTTCTTTGTAACGGCGTAAATATGTACTTATAATAATTTCTCAAATGATGTTAAAGTATTGAATGATTTAGAATTTAAAGCACGTATAAAACAAATATTAGTGAATAAAGTATTTTACTCTCTAAATCAGTGTTTTTTAACCTAGGGGGGATCGCGATACCTTACTCGGGGGGTCGCCGACTGAGAGAAAAAGGCAAAGTTCTAACAATACAACACAATACAATTTTAGTGAGAAGAATGGGCTTGTTTATTTTGCAAAAGTTTATCAAATCGTGGTGCTATTTTTGAAACGTTAATAATCAGATAATTTTCTAATTGCAGTCTATATCTCTTTTTGGTTTTAATGTTTAAATGGGGGTGCCAGAATTTTTCAACTTGTATAGGGGTCGCGTAATCAAAAAGATTGAAAAACACTGCTCTAAATGAAGCTACAAATGATATGTAGCTATTACAGTTGCTGCATATTAAGTATAATTGTAATTTGACAAGTCCAAGTGTTCCAATTGGAATCTAGAGATGATGTTAAAGAATAGTATCTAATACAATGTAAATAACTGATATACACGTATATATTAAATAGAAAATGAAGTGTCACCATTCAAATCTAATTAATGTATACGCTCGCATCATTTAACTTCGATTGATTCTAATTAACTCCTATGTTATGGATGAATGGAATTTGTTACACTGTGAGGAATGATTCGGAGTTGTATTAATAATAAGTGAACTAACTATATGGCGTTTACGAAGTGGGCTTATCACGAATTTTAGTCTGGCTTTCGAACAGAGTTCGCTTCAAGCGATTTGTATGGAAATTTGAGCAGCGCCACCGCGTGCGGATTTGGAACAACAACATTTTAGATACTTTTTGTTAATTTTCGAACGTCTCGGTCTTTCGTTCGTTTGATAGATTGCTGGTGCATACGTATGTTACGTAGTTCCAAGTTCCAAGTTCGAATCCCGGTCGAAATAATTACTCAGTTTTTTTATTAATGATTTCTTTTACCAATGTCGAGTATTCGGCTAATAGCCCAATGAGAAATTACGAATTTTTAATACCCATGTATTAAATATATAGTACTTATAATAAATAAATAATAAACCCGGCTTCGCTCGCATTTAAGTCATTAAATAAGTATCAGATATCATTTCAATAGAACTATACTCAATATTTTATTACTATAGTCAATTGGAAACTATAGTAAAAAATATATTTTTTTAATAAAAAGTAGGTATCCTATGTTACTTCTAGTATCTCCAAAAATATGTGTACAAAGTTTCATGATGATCGGTTAAGTAGTTGTTGCGTGAAAACGTAACAAACAAACTCACATTCACATTTATAATATTAGTAGGGATGTACGTCATGTCAAATAATTCCTAATATTTGTTAATTATTTTAAAAAGAAAGGAGTATGCCTTGTCTATTTGTCCTGCATCAAGTGGAGTGCGGTCATATGACCGGTTACTATAAACTGGCTTACTATACAATCAGTCAGATGGCAAAAAGCAAGCATTTGTTTTAAGTGTAGGCGTTGCTCTTGGCCTGGTATCCGTAGAGCAGGGAAGTTTAGTTTTGGGTCAGGGTACCGCGTGTGCATGTATTTGTTATGCTATATACATATATAAGTTGATTCACAAGTAATATATGGAAAGGGTATTTGTGTAAAATGACTGAACCGTAGATGGTGAATGTCTATGACAGCCATTCTCAAAGTGTGTTCCGCGGAACCCTAGGGCTAAAATACTGAAAAAAATACCTACCAAAGGGAGATTATAAGGTTACATCTAAATATTCCAACTAAATATTACATTGCAATATGATTATTCATAAATACATATAAATCAGTTTTTTATAATTATATTAAGGCTTTTTCCTTCGCCAAAAAAGTTTGAGAACCGCTGGTCTATGAGGTTTTAAAGTTAAGAGGAGACGGGATAGTGGGGTCTAATTGAGATTGAACTTGATAACAAAACTACGATATAATAAAATTTCAATTGTTCTTTTTAAATTGTTATTATTTATTTTGATACTAGATTGTATAGTAATAAATGTTTTATTATCGATTTGATAGTTATTATGTAACTGTTTAGGATCTGATAAGATTATGTGTGTTATCGTTGGGCCCGTCCGTGACACAGTTTTCTTTCAGTTTAGAAAGTTTTTTTAAATTTTAACTTCTTTTGTTTTTCTAATAAATCTACTCTTTTATCTCTCTGTATATATTTTGTTCGTAACGTTTCGTTCAACCAAAGTTTACGAAGCTTAAACTATATCCCTACTAATATTATAAATGTGAATGTGAGTTTGTTTGTTACGTTTTCATGCAACAACTACTTAACCGATCATCATGAAACTTTGTACACATATTTTTGGAGGTACTAGAAGTAACATAGGATACTTTTTATTAAAAAAATATTATTTTTTACTATAGTTTCCAACTGATTATAGTTTCAGCTGTTTGGAATCATATTGATTCATTTCTATTGAAATGATCTCTGATACTTATTTAATGACTTAAATGCGAGCGAAGCCGCGGGTAAAAGCTAGATACCTAAATATAATGATTTTAATTATATTGTTTATTTAATTTATTATTTTTAGTTTCCTTTTACAATTGTAACTCGGACTTTTTGTAATTTGTACCTAGATGATCTATTTGTGATATGTCAATGGTTTACAAATGTAGCATGTACATAAGTAATTTGAAATATTTTATTCGGGATTTTTCGAAACTTTTGCAGCCGTCGTAGTCGCGGTTGTCTGTAAAATCTATTATAATATTGTTTTAAAACAAGTATATACTATGTATGTACGCACAGAAATATTTTAATAGCTGAAAATAATATATAAAATTTTGTAAATCTCTAAAAATGTTTATTATGTAATATATATATCTATTTGGGTCAGTTATATTCAATTTTAATTCTTCCTGTACTGCTAGTGTTTTTATTACTATAATATTTAGATTGAATTCTATTGGTGTACTTTTATAAGTATAGTTTTTTTTAAATTCAATCCTCACTGAAGGTATAGTAGAGAGTTTCAGTGGGAGATTAACCGAACTATGATATATGATTCAGCTGTGCCTTTAGACATTGATTTTAACACTAGGATGATAGGTAAATCCGTCTACGTATAAATGGTGATGGGTCAAATGACTGCTCGTAAAATATCTGTTTATACATATTTTTTTTGTAAAATTGCAAAACAAAAAACGTTTAGTTTTATTGTTTCAAAATTAATAATTCATAAATATATTAGTGGTCAGATGACCGTTCTCGTCTTTCTTGTGTTTAGGACAGCCTGTATAAATTACAACACAATAAACAAATGAATGGTGTAACCTATAATAAAGCCGTACAAGATAAATTAACACGACCGTGTCTACAATCAGTCTGAAAGCGCTTTGTTTCGTGACCTACTTTATATTAAACGCCACAAAGTAACCTGTAGACGCGTAGGAAATTAGACTTTGGAGGCGAGAATTAATTCGGAAATCGAAACAAATTTGTGTGGACAACTTGTGTGACTTACGATGTTATTGCAATTAATGTGACACCATTTTATTGGGATGATATTTCTTTTGGGAATTATATTAGAACTATATATAACATCATAAGCTTTTAGTTTTATTTTTAATAGCGACTCGGTGTTGTTCGTTATTGCGTTTACACTGGGGCCTATTCTCCCCAATTCAGATGAACTACCAGATCGCATTCTCGTTAAATTAAAAATCGTTAAGGGTGGTGCATACTGGGATAGCTAACTAAACGTCAGGTTTAAAAATACACGCCGCAAAATATCTTTATATTAGTTAATTAGGTGTACCTTATAATTGACGAATTTCTTGTGGTCTTCTTCTCGTCGTACGTCTTTCCGAAGCCTAGTGTCTATGCTAATAAATTATTTTCATTTCATTTGTTTTTGGTGTCCTAAATTTGCACACCCAAGACAAAATTAATATCCTGTTAGAAACACTAGTAGACAACACTGCGATGTCTTGAGATGTGGGAGGTTCCTATGCCCCACTATGTATGTTTTTATTATCCTAGACCAGCCATTCTCAAAGTGTGTTCCGCGGAACCCTAGGGCTAAAATACTGCAAAAAATACCTACCAAAGGTTACATCTAAATATTCCAATTAAATATTACGTAATATTACATTGCAATATGATTATTCATAAATACATATAAATCAGTTTTTTATAATTATATTAAGGCTTTTTCCTTCGCCAAAAAAGTTTGAGAACCGCTGTCCTAGTCCATGCCGTTATTTTTTTATAATAATATTTGTCTCGACTGGGAATCGAACCCGAAGTATTAACCACCCCGCCACAGAGGTCGTTAACCACTACGTCACAGAGGTCGTCGAATGAATAGATTAAACTAATTTCTAGTGTCATGTTGTATGCTTGTAAATATTTAGTGTGCGTATGTTATATATATTATTTTGTTAAAATCTAGTCTTTTGACAGTTAGTAGTGTATTTGGATCGTGTTTTATCCGGTTAGTGAGCGCCGTCTGCGTTTGTTTTGTTTTGTTGTGTTTTGTTTTTAAATAAACAAATTG